>PVHX01004503.1:0-124809 GCA_004024805.1 Geosciurus inauris | reverse complement strand
TGTTCTGAATATTAGGCATTTTCATTATGATGTGCCTTGGTGTAGGTCTGTTGTGATTTTGAACATTTGGTGTCCTGTAAGCCTCTTGAATTTGATTCTCCAATTCATTCTTCATATTTGGAAAGTTTTCTGATATTATTTCATTGAATAGGTTGTTCATTCCTTTGGTTTGGAGTTCTATGCCTTCTTCTATCCCAATTATTCTCAAGTTTGGTCTTTTAATGTTGTCCCAAAGCTCTTGGATGTTCTGTTCATGGCTTCTTACCATCTTCACTGTGTGCTCAACTCTATTCTCCAGGTTAAATATTTTGTCTTCAGTATCTGAGGTTCTGTCTTCCAAGTGGTCTAATCTGCTGGTGATGCTTTCTATTGAGTTTTTGATTTGGTTTATTGTTTCTTTCATTGCAAGGATTTCTGTTTGGTTCCTTTTCAGAATCTCTATCTCCTTATTGAAGTGATTTTTTACTTCCAGTATTTGCCTGTGTATCTCTTTATCGAAGTAATCTTTTACTTCCTGTATTTGCCTATGAATCTCTTTATCAAAGTGATCTATTGCTGACTGGGTTTGCTCTCTTATATCATTCTTTAAGTCACCGACCATTTTAATTATGTACGTCCTGAATTCCTGTTCTGTCATTCCTCCTGCTGTACAGCCCATGGATTCTGGGAGTGTAGTATCTTGGTTTGTTTGAGTCAATTTCTTCCCTTGTTTACTCATGATGTTTGTGTGTCTTTCCTTCTAGCTCTGCTGATCCAAGGTGTTACAGTTTTAACTCCTATACGGTTATAGTTTCCCTGCAGGGTTTCTTTACTTCTTCTCCAGTAGGTGGCATTGTCCGTTGTTTGCTGGAATTTCCCGGCTGGTATCCTTGGTACTGGTCCCAGGCCAAGGTGAAACTCTGAGCCGCTGGTGGAGTGGCTGTTCCACCATGGCCAAGGTTTGCTCCCAGGTGTTCACCTGCGCCCCCTGGTGTGTAGGAATTTCCGCTGTGTTAGAAGGGGTTCCACTCAGGAGACAGTCAGTCCACTGAAGGAACTGCTAGCAGTCTCTCGCGGTTGGGTGGGCACTGGGGCTAGGCACCCTGTGCGGAAGCAGGCGTGGCACGCCCAGGGTAAACTCCAGGCTGAAGCCCTGGGCCAGATCCCCCACCACAACTGCACTCCACCGGTGGGCGCCGAAGCCACGCCTCCCGGCTACCGCTGTCTCCCGGTGGCCCTGTGCTCACACGCAAGTGAGACTCTTGCGTGGGGCGGCAAGGCGCAGAGAGCTGCCAAAAAACTGGTTGGAAGATGGCACCCCGCTACTCCCAGTCTCAGTCTCGGTTAGCCGTAGCCCTGGGCCGAGGCCCGGGCTGCAACCGCGTTTCTCCGGCCGGCGCCGAAGCCACGCCTCCTGGCTACCACTGCCTCCCAGTGATCCTGTACTCACACATACACGAGCAAAATTCCTGCGTGGGATGTTGAGCTGCAGAATGATGCCAGGAAGCTGGCTGGAAAACGGCGCCTCCATCACTTCCAGCCCTGGTCCTTGAGAGCCTAGCACAGAGTGGACTGTCTAGGCCGCCATCTTGGAACCGCCCCCTTTAATTTTTAATTGAAACATTTGAAATAAATATCCTTTTCTTATACATTTTTTTTTATTTTTGGTACTGGGGATTGAACTCAGGGGCACTCGACCACTGAGCCACATCCCCAGCCCTATTTTGTGTTTTATGTAGAGACGGGGTCTCACTGAGTTGCTTAGCACCTCACCATTGTTAAGGCTGGCTTTGAACTCACGATTCTCCTGTCTCTGCCTCCAAAAGTGCTGAGATTACAGGTGTGTGCCTAAATATCCTTTCTTGCATATTTGCAATGGATATCTATTGACATTGCCATCATATTCCTTTATCCTTTCATAGAAACAATACAAAGATTGTACCCTGGAGAACTAAACTCTTCCCCTACCCACAGCTCAGTTATGGCACATCTGACTAAATGCAAATAACTCAGCCATGTGCATTCTCTTAGTCCCTTAGTTCACTTTATCTGCTAAGTATCCTTTCTAAACTTTAAAGACAGGTCTTCTAAAAAATAAGTAGATTTTTTCCTAATTTCATAGAAAAGAAGGAACATTTCACATCTTGTTCTAAGTAGTAACACAATGTTTTTAGTACCAAAACCTGATAAAGATAGTACTAAGAATGACTACAAATATGAATGTGAAAATCTAAGCCGAATATCAGAAAATTAAATAAATCAGTGTATTGAAACAATAGAATGTACAGTATATATAACACAGCTAAGTGGGTTTTCTTTAAGAAATGGGAATATTATAACATTTATGGAACCAGGCCAGGAGCCAATCAACAGATGAATGGATAAAGAATCTGTGGTATATATACACAATGGAGGTTTACTCAGCCATAAAGAAGGAAACCATGGCATTTGTTGGCAAATGGATGAAACTGAAGAACATCAAGCTAAGTGAAATAAGCCAGACTCAGAAAGTTAAGTGTCAAATGTTTCTCTCATATGCAGAAGCTAGACCAAAATAAGGAAAAAAACAAAAGATGGGAAATCTTATGAAAATGGAGGAGAGATTAGTGGAGTAGAGGATGAAGATAGAGTGGTAAGGAGGAAGAACAGAAGGGAGGAACTGCAGAATAAATCTGAACAAAGTATGCTACATACATATATGAATATGCCATAGTGCGTTTCACTTTTATGTGTATCTATAAAGCACAAATTAAAAATAATAAATAGAAGGAATTCCAACAGAATAGGGAAAGGGAACAGAGAAAGCCAGGAAGAGGGAAAGAGGAAGTACTAGGGGCTGAAATGGAACAAATTATATTCCATATGTGTATGATTATGTCAAAATGAGCCCCATTATTATGTATAACTATAATGCAGTACTAAAACCATTTTGAAAAGTCTCAAAATAATCATTGTATGAAAAATTTAATATTTTACCTATTTATAAACCTTTGGAATTAAAATTATTTTTATATATGTGTGTGAGTGTGTGTGTGTGATTTTGAAAGTAAGCTCATAAAATACATAAAAATATATACAAGAGTAAAGAAATATTTAGTAAAATGGTTGATCATGTTTCATAAAATAAATAATAATATATAAGAAGTACAATATCTGAAACCAGTACATCAGCATCGCAGAAATTCCCTTCCTAACACTAGCCACAAATACGACTGTTCTGATTTCTAACATCATAGATTAGTAGTATATAGAAATACCTGAAGAAGTACTCAATAGTGTATCTTCTTCCAGGGAAGATTTACCATTTCTTCTCATGTAGGACTTATTCCTCTTCATCCAATCCAGCATAAAGCTGAATTCAAGTTTTTCATCGGTGCCCTTCTACTTCTGATGAAACTAGTACTGTGCCTAAGGCTTAGCCTTGCAGCTTGGTTCCTTGAAGTGCTCATCAGTTCTCTACTCCCAAGCACACTCTAAACTTGTTCCTTGAATCCATAGAACAGGGAGACTCTCAAGTCACTATTCTAGTTGTAGAGTGGTGTTTCAACAGCTCTCTCTGTCCTGGAAAGCTTCAAGCACTAGCAAATGTCTTCAGGAAAAAAATAGTCAAATGATGACTTTCAAGTCCAATTTTGTCACCCTTACCAAACTATGAGAACAACACTCTGCTTGTTCATATAGCTTTAAAATGTGCTCTTCTCAGCCAGGAGCAGTGGTGCACGCCTGTAATCCTAGCACTTTGGAGGCTGAGACAGGAGAATCCTGAGTTCTAAGCCAGACTCAGCAATGGCGAGGCACTAAGCAACTCAGTGAGACTCTGTCTCTACATAAAACACAAAATAGGGCTGAGGATGTGGTTCAGGGGTCTAGTACCCCTGAGTTCAATTTCCAGTACCAAAAAAAGTGTTCTTCTCTCATAGAAAAAAAGACCCAGTTCTCCACTTCTTGATGGTACTCAGAGTCAGCTAATACTCCTATACTAAAAGAAAAAAATAAGTGACAATAAATTATCAGCTCAAATCTTTGTGGTTCTCCACACTCTAGAACCTTGATTCTGCCCATTTTTCTATACTTCAGTAGAATTCTGAAATTTTCTAACAAAAAGCTCTTTTTTAGTTTATTTTGTCAAGATATGGATCATGAATATCTATCTGTGAGCTCATGTGTTAATTTATAAAAATTTTTTGTCTTATTATAATTTATTTGTTTTTTATCATTTTGTCTACTGGGTGTTTCTAAGATTCATTCATGATCCCTCAGATTAATCTGGTTGATGACTTCTGATTGCCATAAACTAGGCCACGCAGGCATGCGTTACATTTTAAAAATTTACCTAACATTTCCTTAATGAACAACAGCTAAGTGGTAAATTTCCTTTAACATACAACTTTATGTATCAGTTTTATATTTTCTGTGTCTATATCTACACAAAGGTCAAACAGCTAGCTCGTTGTCAAAATTTATTAGCAGTTAGGTTCACTGAGTAGTGTTGATTTTTCCCTCGCCCTGCTTTATTTGTTTGCATACCTATTAAGAATAGATGAAGATTCCTGCTTTTACATTGTTTAATAAAGTTATCATAATACCATTTCCTAATTTTGGTCACCCTCAGACCTCTTCCATTGCATCTTTTTCAATTTTTAAGTGTTGCTGATTTCAAATAAGGTATATATTTTTGTAAGCTTCTTAGCAATTTGCTTTTCCCCTTAAATAAATTATCATATTATGTGTCCTTTTTTTCTATATTTGATCTATTCATTTCCTGTATATTCTAGATAGTGGTCATTTGGCAGTTTTAGACAATACAAACAAGTTTTTTTAAACTATTATTTATTCATTTGTCTATGTCATTCTTTGTTGAAACTGTACCTTTAATTTTTATATACTGAAATCAATTTTATTTATTTCTCCTAAAGTTTCTTTTTAGCTGGCTTTAGGGAATCATCTTAAAGTATGATTTATCCAATTTGTCCACTTTTCACTCATTATCACTGCAAAAGTATTGTTCATACTTTTAAAAATAGAATTATATTGTTTGCAGTCATTTTTGCAATGAGCATGATCTAGATCTACTTTGATATTATTACAGTCTACCTGGATATATGTAGATCTGTATTCTTTTTGTTTGTTTTGGTACTAGCGATTTAATGCAAGGCACTTTAACACTGAGCTACATCCCAACCACTTTTATTTACTTTTTTTTATTTTGTTATTTTGAGACAGGTCTCACTAATATGTAGAGGCTGGCCTTGAACTTGAGATCCTCCTGCCTCAATCTCTCAAGTTGCTGGGATTACAGGTGTGTGCCAATATGCCCATCTATGCCAGAATTTTTTCATATTAATTTTTAAATTTTTACATTTATTCTTTTTAGTTATACGTGACAGTAGAATGTATTGACATATTGTATACACATGGAGTATAACTTCCCATCCTTGTAATTGTACATGAGGTAGAGTTACACTGGTCATGTATTTATATATGAATACAGGAAATTTATGACTGATTCATTCTCTATTTCCCATTCCCATCCCCCCTACCCTTTATTCCCCCTCTGTCAAATCCAGTGAACTTCCACTTCCACCCCCATAGTCTATTTTGAGTCCGCATCTGTATATGAGAGAGAACATACTGTTGTTGGATTTTTGCGATTGGCTGATTTCACCTAGCATAATATTCTCCAGTTCCATCCATTTACTAACAAATGCCATAATTTTCATTTTTCTTTATGGCTGAGTATTATTCCATTGTATATATGCATGACATTTTCTTTATCCATTCATAGGTTGAAGGGCACCTAGACTGGTTCCATAGCTTAGCTATTGTAAATTGAGCTGCTATGAACATTTACATGGCTGCATCAGTATAGTATGCTAATTCTAAATTGTTTGGGTATATGTCAAGAAGTGGGATAGTTGGGTCAAATAATGATTCCATTCCAAGTTTTCTGAGGAATCTCCATACTGCTTTCCAGAGTGGTTGCACCAATTTGCAATCCCACCAGCAATGTATAAATGTACCTTTTTCCCCACATCCTTAACAACATTTATTGTTACTTGTATTCTTGATGATTGCCATTCTGACTGGAGTGAGAGAAAATCTCAGTGTAGTTTTAATTTGCATTTTTCTGATTGCTAGTGATGTTGAACATTTTTCATATATTTGTTAACTATTCATATTTCTTCTTCTTTGAAGTGTCTATTCAGTTCCTTTGCCATTTATTGACATTTTTTGGTGTTAATTTTTAAAATTCCTGATATATCCTGGAGATTAATGCTCTATAAGAGGTGCAGGCAGCAAGATTTTCTCCCATTCTGTAGGCTCTCTTTTCACGTTCTTGATCGTTTCCTTTGCTGTGAAGATTTTTACTTTGAATCTATATCATTTATTGATTTTGATTTACTTCTTGTGCTTTAGGAGTCTTGCTGAGAAATTTGGTTCCTAAGCAAACATGATGGAGTGTCGGGCCTACATTTTCTTCTATTAGGCACAGGATCTCTGGTCTAATGCCTAGCTCTTTGATGCACTTAGAGTTGAGTTTTGTGTAAAGTGAGAGATAGGAGTCTAATTTCATTTTGCTACATATGGATTTCCAGTTTTCTGAGCACAATTTGTTGAAGAGGCTATCTTTTCTCCAATGTATATTTTTGACAACTTTGTCATGTATGAGATAATTGTATTTATGTAGGTATGTCTCTGTCTTCTATTCTATACCATTGGTCTTCATATCTGTTTTGGTGCCAATACCATCCTGTTTTGTTATTATAGCTCTGTAGTATAATTTAAGATCTGGTATTGTTATGCCTCCTGCTTCGGTTTTCTTCCTGAGGATTGCTTTAGCTATTCTGGGTCTCTTTTTCTTTTTTTCAAACAATTTTATAACTACTTTTTCTATTTCTATGAAGAATATCATCAGAACTTTAATAGGAATTGAATTGTTTGTATAATGCTTTTGGTAGTATAGCCATTTTGACAATATTAATTCTGCCTATACAAGAACATGGGAGATTTTCCCATTTTCTAAGGTCTTCTTCAATTTCTCTTTAGTGTTCTGTAGTTTTTATTGTAACAATCTTTCACTTCTTTTGTTATATTGATTCCCAAATATTTTATTTTATTTGAGGCTGTTGTGAATGGAATAGTTTTCCCAATGTCTTTTTCAGTTGATTTCTCTCTGATGTATAGGAACAATTGATTTATGGATGTTAATTTTATATCTGGCTACTTTGCTGAATTTAATTTTTTTTTTTTTTTTTTTTTTTTTTTTTTTTTTTTTTTTTTTTTTTTTTTTTTTTTGGTACTGGGGATTGAACTCAGGGGCACTCGACCACTGAGCCACAGCCCCAGCCCTATTTTGTGTTTTATGTAGAGACAGGGTCTCACTGAGTTGCTTAGCACCTCACCATTGCTGAGGCTGGCTTTGAACTCACGATTCTCCTGTCTCAGCCTGCTGAATTCATTTTTGAGTTAGAAGTTTCTGGTGTAATTTTTTGGGTCTTCTAAATGTAGAATTATGTCATTGGAACCATATCAATGGCAAATGGGATAGTTTGAGTTCTTCTTTTCCTATTAATTTCCCTTTAATTTCTTTCTTCTAATTGCTCTGGCTAGATTTCCCAGGACTGCATTGGACAGAAGTGGTGAAACAGGGCATCCCTGTCTTGTTCCAGATTTAGAGGGAATACTTCCAATGTTTCTCCAATTAGAATGATGTTGGCCTTGGGTTTAGCATAGATAGCTTTTACAATGTTAAGGTGTGTTCCTGCTATCCCTAGTTTTTCTAATGTTTTGAACATTAATGTATGCTGAATTTTATCAAATGCTTTTTCTGTATCTATGGATATAATCATGTGATTCTTATCTTTAAGTCTATTGCTGTGATGAATTATGTTTATTAATTTCTATATGTTGAAACAATCTTGCATCCCTGAGATAAATCCCACTTGATCATGGTGCACTACCTTATATGTTTTTGTATGTAATTTGCCAGTTTTTTATTAAGATTTTTTTCATCTATGTTCATCAGGGATATTGTCCTGAAATTTTCTTTCCTTGATGTGTTTTCATCTGGTTTTAGTATCAGGGTGATACTAAATTCATCAAATGAGTTTGGAAGGGTTCCCTCCTTTTCTATTTCATGGAATAATTTGAGGAGGATTGATATTAGTTCTCCTTTGAAGGTCTGGTGGAACGCAGCTTAGAATCCATGTGGTCCTGGCCTTTTATTTCTTGCTAGACTTTTAACAACATCTTCGATTTCATTGCTTGAAATTGAATTGATTGTTTAAATTTGCTATGTTCTCCTGATTCAATTTGGGTAGGCCATATGTCTCTAGAAATGTTTGATGTCTTCAAGATTTTCTTTTTTTAGAGTATAAATTTTCAAAATAGGTTCTGATTATTGTCTGTATTGAAGTAGTGTCTTCATATTAATTTTATAATAACTATATTAGCACCTCAAAAACATTCATCTGGGATTTTGAGTGAAAAATATGCAGATTATTATGACCTATCAATAGACATGATATACCTCTAGAATCATTTGACATTTTATTTTATTTTATTTTTTTTAATTTTATTTTTATTTTTTTATTTTTTTGGTACTGGAGATTGAACTCAGGGGCACTCAACCACTGAGCCACATCCCCAGCCCTATTTTGTGTTTTATGTAGAGACAGGGTCTCACTGAGTTGCTTAGCACCTCGCCATTGCTGAGGCTGGCTTTGAACTCGCGATTCTCCTGTCTCAGCCTCCCTGAGTGCTGGGATTACAGGCTTGAGCCACCGCGCCCGGCTCATTTGACATTTTATACTTAATATAATTTTAATATTTTTAACAAAAATGTTATACATTAACTGGATCACAATATCATTGGTTGATATTGTGTATGAATACCATATGTGCTTTTGTTTATCATTATGCTACATATATACACTTATAATATGCATTTGCTAAAACATCTTAGTCTATGTTGTCATTTAATCATATTAGTAATTTCTTTTTGTATGTGTGGTGTTGGTGATTGAACCCAGGACCTTGTGCATGCAAGGCAAGCACTCTATCTACTGAGCCATATCCCCAGCCCCATATATAAGTGATTTTTATATTGTTCTTATATTTGGTAAGCCTACTGAAATTTTTATTCTAAATTTTCTCTGGTACAGTGACTATTCTATATTGACTCTCTTTTCATCTATAAACATTAAAACACATTTACTTTTCATTTTCATGTCTCATTTATTCTGGTTTTACTAATTTATCAAGCTATGGTTTATGGTTATTCACTTGTAAAACACAAATGAAAACAGGTGTTATTATTGTCTTATTGATAAATAATTTAGCATTTTTCCCAAAAAAAAATGTAATTTTAGTTATTTGGTTTAGATAGGCTTTACCAAACTAGCAAAATGAGACATTCATCATATCTACTTTTGGCTTTATCATGTGTCTTTTCTCCATTATTTTAGATAATCCTATAATTTTGTATTCTTTGAGCCCATCATCCAAGTGGATTATAGAGGAAGATATTGTGATGTTAAAGCATCCTCTCTCTTCGATTTGATCATGATTTATTATTATTTCATTATATTTTTGCTTCAAGTTGGGATTTTTCTTAAAGAATTTTAGAAGAAACACAATATTTTTGAGTGAAATTGTTCTGTAACTTGTTTGCTTATGCGGCATTTATCTGATTTTAGAAATGATTGCTTTAAATTAGGAAAATGAGTTCAAAGTCTGTCCTGCTGTTTTTATTTTCTGAAATTTCCCATTGTGTATAGGGGTTATTTTAAAATGTTCAGAGTTTGATAAAATTGTGTTTGGTAATCTATCTCAATTTGAACTATTTGAGGAATCTTGTATTATTAATATAATGTTTTCAAAGTTTTCTTTCATATTCTATCAAGTCTAATTATTTTTATCATGATATCATTATTTAACTAGGTTTTCCTTGGCCTTCTTCCTTTTCAGTATATGCATTGAAATTTTGCTTCAAAAGTTTTGGTTTAGGACTAAAATCTATCTTGTACTCTACTCACTTTTTCTTGACAGACCTAATGCCTATTTCCATGTACTGTTTTAACAAAAGCTAAGAACTAGCTCTTTCCAATTTTTTTTTTCTTCTTTTGGACACAATACTCAGAGCTGAATTTTCTTTTCTTTTTCTTTCTCTTTTCACGACGTCTTATTTTTTTTGCAGTAAGGTAAGTGTGTTTCTCAAGAAGTGGGGATGAGAAAATAAAATAAAATTAGCAACCTCTGTTCTAGAAATTTGTAGTGACAATAACAAAACAAAACAGGAAGCCTGACTTCTCCACCCAAGCACAAGGAGGAAACATTTTTGTTCCCAGATCCCTAACCTGCAGGTGGCCACTGTCCCTCATTTACACTGTAACCTCTTCACTTCTAACAGAACTGGCAGGTGGGCAAAATGTGGCTCTTTAAGGTGATTTGGTTTCATTTGTTGCATATTTGCTTGTTTGGGTGTTCAGTTTGACCCCTTGTTTGGTGGATTACCACCTCAAGAAGGGAGATAAAGCAAATGCTACTCTTGGCAATTTTCATCTTGCCTTTTATACATCTTCAAGAATAGGAATTCCTAGATCTAAACAGTTGCATGACTCTGAATCTGAACCTTGCCTGATCCTGATTCTTATGTTGGACAAGTTGAGAAGAGTGAGAATCTGACATACTCTAGATGCCAGTATTCTTAAATACTTCTGAATTCTATTTTCTTTTTCCTTTAGTTTTTCTTTTAAGATAGTCAAAATAAGAAATCCTATGTACATGCAAATAATGCAAAATAAAATCATAAACTGATTATGCAAAATAAGCCATGAAACATAACACTTACCTTCCATATATATCCTTCACCCTTGAGTTAACCTTCCTCATATATTGATGTTTATAGATTTACTCATGTATATTTCTATCCTTCAGACCACATTTAATCTTGATCACCTTCTCACAGACCTCCAAATACAATCATATGCAGGGTTAAGGTTTCAACATGAAAACCTTTCAACATGAAACCTTAACCCTGCATATGAATGTATGAATAGAGCGAGATGGTGGGGAGGATATTCAGTCCATAACAGGGACACAAGGTGAGTATTTATGTAGAATGCTAAAGAAAATTCTCACGATTATCTGATAGTTGAGCTAAATTAAGAACTAAAGGCTTCTAATTGAATCTCTTATTAAGAAGGTAATCCATAATTTCCTTGAGTTTGAATTATTCTTTTTTTCTTTTTTTTGGTATTGGAGATTTAACTCAAGAGCACTGAGCCAGTTCCCCACCCACCCAAGCCACCTGGCTTGCCCTTTTTTTTTTTTGCCAACTCTTCTAAGCCATTTTGTTATAAATGTGTTACTTGGAAAGGATATACCGTTGAGTTTTGCTTTATATTCTAATTTGAATGAATTTTCATCTTAATGGATGGTTTTAAACTACTTACATGTTAGTCAGCTTACACTATCCTTCATGTTTTAAAGTTGTTTTGGGATTTTATCATTTACTATATTTTTTGTGTTTTTATATTGAGCTTTTCTTCTAATATTTGACATGCCTCCTAATGTGTTACATTCTTCTGGTTATTAACTAGTATCATTTTTCTGTGTTCACAGTCATAACTATTAAAGAGAAGTTTAATAAAATTTCAGGTTTTTTTTTAAGAAACAGTAATTTTAATCTGACCTTCACTAAATAATAACCTCTTGGATTTGAAAGGAGCCCCCCTCTCCCCCGATGATCTCTCCAGTTAATTTTATATCATCCTAGGTAAACATTCAATCTTTTATTGAATATCTTCTCTAATTCTAAGATCTCACTGTGCTGAGATAGTCCATTTTTTTAAAAAAAATTTTAGATGTTTATGGATCTTTATTTTATTCATATGTTCATATGTGGTGCTAAGAATTGAACCCAGTGCCTCACATATGTTGGTAAGCATGCTACCAATGAGTCACAACCCCAGCTCCCTGACATAGTCCTTTTTTAAAATGTTGTGGAGTTCCAATTTTGCCATATGTTTTCACCTATTAAGATGAATCCAGCTTGCAAGTAATTTTCAGCCTCTCATCATAGTCCATATTCCTATCACGTGCTCATCCCTTACCACTTCTTTAACAATCCTTCACAAGTAGTGACAGCTTTATTTTTAACTTGTCCAAACACCAACTCCTACAAAATCAACATTGTCAATGTACTTCCTATATATGACATTCATAATAAATTCCAGTGTTGCTGCAAATATATCTGACTCAGTAGAGAAATGTACTTATCATTACCCCCATTTAATCTGCACTTCCTGTGTATTTGTATGATCTAGGGAAAAAATAACAAAAAAATTCTGATTTTGTTAGTAGCCAAATTATCAAAGTAGCTCTTATCTTTACAAACACATCAGAACAACAAAAACAAATAAATAAAACCATAAATAATAGAAAAAAGAAATGTTAAAACAATTTCTTCATCTTCTTTTTTTAAAGGATGTATTGCTACTCTACTCATGCCTTTATTTTATTTGCTTATTTTTGTATACAGTGCTAAGGATCAAATCCAGTGTCTCACATGAGCTAGGCAAGTGCTCTGCCACTAAACTACAGCACCAGCCTCCACAATTTCTCATTCCTTGACATGTTAGGTGAAAATTAATTATTTTATTAAGTAGAATAGATTGCATATCTAATAAGATGAACTTTCTAGAAGATCAAATGCAGTTGGGATCAGATTGAAATCATCTCCTCATGACATTAAAAAAATGTTGGCTTATTGATAAACACCACATTAAAACTCTGTGATAAATCTTTCAGGGCTCTGCTAATCTACATGATTTCATCCAAAATCTTTCTATTTTATGCAGTATGGTCTAGCTACCTTAATTGTCATTTAGTTCCTCAATTCTGCACTAAACTTTCCCATCACAGGAACTTAACTGTTGGTTTCTGCCATAGAAATCTTTACCTGGACGTAGACAGGGAGACTTTTATCTTTACACCAGCTTCAACTTAAATTTCAAATTCTTAGTGGTTTTTCTGTCCATTTAAAGAGTCTACATTATTAGTACCCACTATTATCTCCTGTCATAGTATTCCATAATCTTAAAAATGTGTACAATATAACTTTTTGACTTCACGTTTAAATAAAACCTCTAATTTATCATGAGAGAAAATGATTGTCATATCATCTTTTTCTAACACAGTCTCTTTCACTCAGCAGATACCCAAAGACATTTTTGCCATTTACTAATCTATGACAGAAAAGCAGAGAAATGCTTACTTAGACAATTTAAGACTGAATTAATTACATAAATAATAAAATATACAAAAAGCATTTCTCAAATTCTCTTTTCCAGAAACACTCAGACAAGTATTTGGATAATCTACAATTCCTTGATTTCTCTATAAAGAACATTCAAAAAATTGTTTTCAAACTTAAAACAATAATAGGTTTTACTTTGCAAAAGACCATGTTCATGGGCTGGGTTGTAGCTTAGCGGTAGAGCACTTTCCTAGCACATGTGAGGCACTAGGTTCGATCCTTAGCACTACATAAAAATAAATAAATAAAACAAAGGTTAAAAAAAAGATCATGTTTATTGCATTTACATCACTTGCTAGCTATTATGTCCATTTTTGAAATTTTATTAACATATTTTTTATCAATATAGTATTTTTTATATTTTAAAATAAGAAGATATTGCTCCTAAAATTATATTTGGTTGAATTAATGCACACAAAACTTTGATAGTGTTAGAAGCTTTAATATAACTATGAGTTGTGCCAATGCTAAAGAATACTCTCTGTCAGTCCTTAGGAATAATAGATAGAAGAGTGGAAAATTGATTTTGTAATGTTGTATGTGCGGGAGCAGGCCTTGTTCTAACACTTTAGTAATCTTAGGCCAAAATAAAATTATACATCTTTAATACAGAATACAGAAGAAACACTGTTTGAAAATTGGGATGATTTTCTTTTGAAAAGTAATGTTTTAGTTTGTATAAACATAGTATTATATGATTTCTGATTACCTAATAGTATGACTCTCTATTTCTTGAAGAACTTGAATGAAATTGCTCCTAACTATGCATAGTGACTCACATGATATCTTTGACAAACAAAAAAAAGTATACAGCAGAAAAAAATTCTAAAAGTGAAACATCTGCCAGAATAATGGGAGAAATTTCAAAATTTTAAACTTGTTTTTCCTTTTCAAACTAGTCAGCTGGTTGAACTGCACTTTATCTACCACCTATGTTCCTTGTGAATACAAGTTCCAAAATATAATTTGTCTACATTATGTGTATGTGTTGAAAATAAAAAAGGAACCAGGAGTGACGTGACACTGTTTACATTTATATCCTCCTCATCTAACATGAACAGTTTTGAAAAATTATCAATAATATGTGATATTAAAATAATTATTTTCAATATCATTTGTAAAGCTGAGTACTTTATCAGTTCTATATAGATTTGCTTCACAGAGAAAAAACCAAGTGAAAGAAGTAACTAGAGGCTGCTTTATATTAGGTCCTGTGAGATGGCCATAGTAGATTCTGAATTTTTACTCTCAGGAAACTCAGAATCTATGGGATAGTTTTACATGAAAGAGGGTCAAAAATGAGTCTGGATGTGAAGAAAAGAGTGGATTAAAAGATCCTTGAAATGACCTTATAAAAAGCAAGATCAGTTAAAACATTATTGTGTCAATAAAGATGAAGGGAATAGACAGGGGTGTATTTTGGAAGTTCTACATTTAGAATTTAAAGTTCTGTTAGTTTTCTGTTCTGATTAAAAATTCACACTTTGTACATAGTTCTAAAGAAAAAACTGAATGGTAACCTATCTTTTATATTTTTGTTGATTTTTCTTATGCTTTGCCTTTTAATAATTTTCAGATATTTACAGTTTATTTTTCTACTGTGTGTCAATGCTTTGAAATGAAATAGTTCATTGCAGTGTGGGGACATATTTTGAGGCAAGAAAGTACATGCTGTAATGTAAAAATGCCCTTTTCCCCTCACTCCCCACATTTTGCTCTCCTCTTAAATTGAAGTTCCTTAGACTAAGACATATTTGACTAGTGTTAATTACACACTGACACATAGTTTTTAAGTCATTATAAAGCTTCACAAACCCTTATTGAATTCTAGGAAATATTCTAATATGTGTCAAATGCACAAAACCATAGAAGGGTTAGCACTACACTTAGGGAGTGTGTGAGAAGAAAACAAATTAGCAAAATGAACGTCTTGAAAATAAACATGAATTAAGCTAATAAGTACTCAACTAAACTTTAGCCACTTCAGATTTGGAGCAGATTTTAAAAGAATAGGCTGCCATTTCTCTCTGAAAACTCAATGTTAAAAATCTCAGCACTCATTATCTTCCTGTCGTACACTTTTGGAGTTCTGGACAAAACCCATATTTCTAGGTGTATTCAATTTGTTCTGAAATTAGGTTGAATGCAGGTCCTTAGTCTAAATTTTTGTCACAGCCAGAGAGTGCAATCCAAATATATGAATTGCACAATTGTGACACACACATCAGACATGTTGACCTCTGCGTGGTACTATCAGGAGCATACAATGTCATAGTAGAAGCATGACACTTGTCATTTTGCCTCTGCCATTCATAAAGTCTTTGAACCTCTAAATCTCTTCTCCTCCATATGAAGACTGAAGGGATTAGACTAGGTGACATACGAGGTCCCATTAATTCCAAAGGGTTACATTTTCCTTCATAACATTATCCTAGATATGGAAATATTTCCCACAAGCTATAAACAGTTTATCATAATTTCAACTGGTATGAAAGTCTTTCCTCTTAAACACTACTTGATCAGATCTCAACACAAATGACTCATCTTGGATAATGAACATTAAAATCAAACAATTGGACTCTCATGTACTCAAGATCATTGAGTAACCCTTTTTTTTTTTTGGCACCAGGGATTTGAACTCAGGGGTACTCAACCACTGAGTCCCATCCCCATCTTGTATTTTATTTAGAGGCAGGATCTCACTGAGCTGCTTAGCACCTTGCCATTGTTGAGGCTAGCTTTGAACTCACGATTCTCCTGTCTCAGCCTCCTGAGCTGCTGGGATTACAGGTGTGTGCCACTGCACCAGTCCATTGAATAATTTTTAATCAGAGAAAAAGTGAATAATAAGTTTCAGGTCATTGTTCAATTCTAGCAAACATGCAAGAGTTATAAAGGGTAACTGACTTTGGGTCTGTGTTCACTAGGAGATTATTGTGATGTCACTTCTGGCGTGGATGTAGGATGAGGAGACATCATATGAATGCCAGTCACTATACTGAACAAAATCTAGCCATTTGTCATTTCCTCAGCTCCAAGTGAACTTTGATGGAAACTTACATTTCCTAGATCCTCTTTCAACATCACAAACACAAATGGAGGAGTCCCAAAACCTATAGTTCATATTGGAGAGGTTGAAATGCAGGAATATGAATAAATAACGACAAATCCATCCTACTAAATTAATTACACTTAGAATATCTAGTCCCAAATGCATTTCTATTATTTTCCCTTCCTGTTTTCAGTCTTTTCCAGTCATGCATATTATGCTGTTTCTCTAGAAACAAGTTAACACTAGATAAATATGATCTTTAGGATAGTTGTAACAAATAATCATAATTCTAAAATCCTTTAATGAGGAGGTATAGGCTATAAATTCAATTAGAAAAGGAATACACTATGAAATATATATACAGGAATAAAATTACTATTATTTTCAGATATTTGCTAGTTGTGGACAAATTTCCAATAATGGTATTGAATGGCTCTCATATTAAATATGGATTAATGTATTTTCATCTTTAAGGGTGTGTTAGTATTTTTATGTCCAAACATGGTGACAAACTAAAGAAAACCAAAAGATTGGTTATAAGATTCTGAATAACAGTGAATATTAATAAAAAATGTGAATTGTGTATAGCAGCAATTGTATGCACAATCCTGAATAAATAATAGCTGACTATAAGTGATAGTAGAACTTAGGCAGTGATTATCTTTGACCAAGAAAGAAAAAGCAAGAAGGAAAAAATTGCTGATTTAGAATGTTTCCTGTCTTTTCTTCAAACACAATGTATCTTAAAGTCTCATTTGAACTGGCAAGTTTGCCCTTAGGATCTCTGTATTTGATCAATAACATTTTTCATGTTGACTTCAGAATTTGTCCTGAGGAAATGATTACAACAAAGACATAGTATTAGCTGCAAATTCATTCATCACAATGTTGTTATAAATGTCTGCAGTTTAATGCTACCACAACAATAAAATAAGATGTTTGGTAGAAAAATTGCATTGCATTTATTCAATTGCTTTGAATACTCTATAACTATTTTAAATGCTGCTTTAGAGAATTATATAATGATAAAAATAGATAGGCTTCTCAGCAGCTATAACTTTAAACTTTAGATGTCATCACTGAATTAGCCCGTAGAATAACATGGTTTTAATAATCTGAATATGCAATAGACAAGAAAATAAAACAAGAGCAGCATGATCTCATTTTCACATATGCAACAATATTTATGAAACTCCTAATTGCCATACTCTTTATCAGCCTTGACTACACAAGAATGTTAAAAAGACCCCATCCTCCTGGATTTCTCAATAAACGTGCAAAGAAACAAACCAATTTTACAAATACAGAAATATTGTTAGTAATAATTAAAATTTTAAAAAATCAAGCAAGTTATTGGTTAACCAGTATGAGATAAGTGGACACTATTGTATTTATAAAGAGTGGTCAAGGCAGGTCCTTTTTGATAAAACAAAATTTGAATAGAGCCCTGAAGAAGATGATAGTAAATAAGTGACCTCAGAGATCTAAATGAAAGGAAATTAATTTTTTTGTTTTAGTTTTTTTTGGTTTATCTAATTTTAATTCTAAATATTGCATAATGTGTGTGTATTGTTTGAGCAGAGGGAAATACTATAATTCAAACTTTTTTCTGATACAATTCAATCTAATTTCTTAGTCTGGTATATAATGGTTTCTACAATTTAATTTCAAACTCTTATCATAGATTTCAAAAATTTCACTTTTAGTCCTTAAGATATTTATAAATCTCCATACACAATCCACACTTCCAAATCTTTTATTTTTTGTATTTATTTGCCAGAAATATCCATCCATCTTTTATCGTCTGCTCCATGTTTAATTAAAGATTTAGTCAAAATTAAAGTCTGAATAAAAGTTTTACTTTTTTCCTCCTATGAACTTAAATAATATTTTGCTTTTCTACCTTTTGTGTATTGTGCCATAATTATTTATTTATTTTACATTGTATAGATGGCATCCTTACATTCTCTATAACACCTTTAACACCTTTAAAAGTATTATGGTTGATTTGTGTTCAATAAAGTATCCAGGAATAAATAACATTGTGATTTCAAATATTAAATAGCTTGCAAATTGGTATAACTTTAATCAAAATTTATGTCCTTAAAAATTTTTCAAATAAAATACATTACTTCATAAGAAAAGTATTTATTTCATGTAGAATACAAATTTATATCTCATTTAGTGATACTCTGTATTTTGAAATAGACAATCATTTTTTTATTAGTGTTTTTCACTCTATTCATTCAAGTTTAAATCCTATTATTTAAATGACAGAAATTTTTCTCATCTAGTCTTTTGGAATTATTTGTAAAATTAGATTTTTTCACAGATTTTTAAGCTAAGAACAAATTTGGAAAGCTTTATGAAAGTTTTCTTCACAAGCTTATCAAATATTCCAAATTTGTACTGATGGAATATAACTTGATTTGTAAAGTTGTTCCTGGTTGTAATCTACTATAATGATCAGTTCTTTACAAATATGTATTTAGATTATCTTATAATCAACTTTAAAATGAATGGGACTACAAAAAAAACCTCTTTTTTTCAGAGAATATTAATCCAAAAATAAAAATAAAAAATGAGTAAAATCTAATTTTATTTGGAACACCATCACTGGAATAGATACAAAAGTGAAACAAGTTTATTATAATATAAAATGAACATCAATTGTATTTATCAAAACTGACAATAAAAGAATTACTTGTAGGCAGTATTACATTTGACCTCTTTCTACTTCACCAGAAGAACCAGAGAAAGGCTGTGCATGAGCCATAGCTGAAAGGCCACTCTCTCATCTCAGGCAGCTTCCTCAGGTTCAATACACGTCCATCCCCTGGTCACTGGGATGCTTACCTCTCAAAATGGAATATTTTACTACAAAGATATGTGATTCTTTGCCCTGGAGAATGCAAAATTGCAATATAAATATGGTACATCCTTGCATATCTGGGCTTTAAAAATGCTGCATTTATATGAGACCAAAAAAAAAACTCAATTTACTGTGGACTAGTCTTACATTGATTTTGAGACCTGAAGTAATTTGGGAAATTAAATAATTTATTTTGATTCATAAATCAGATGTGCATATAGGACAAAATCCTTGAAAGTATACAAGGCAACTAACAGTCATGGAAAAATTATAATTAAAAAATATCTAGCATTGTTTAAATGCACTTGCGGGGCTCAGTATTAAGTTCTTTAGATACATTTTATCCTCTAATCACCATGCAAAAGTAAGGATCTTTTTTTTCTCCTTGTTCTAATTGTTATACATGACAGTAGGATGCACTTTGATATATTATACATAAATAGATATAATATTTCATTCTTCTGGTTGTACATGATGTAGAATCCCACCAGTGGTGTAGTCATGTATGTACCTAGGGCAATAATGTTTGGTTCATTCTAATATTCTTCCTATCTCTCCTTCCTTCAACCCCTTCTACCTAATGTAAAGTAACTTTATTCTTCCTCAGGTGTGCTCCCTCCCCTTATTGTGAATTAGCATCTGCATATAAGAGAAAAGATTCGGACTTTGGTTTTTTGGGACTGAATTATTTCGTTTAGCATAATATTCTCCAGCTCCATCCATGGAATGGAACCACCATTTCATCCAGCTATCCTACTCCTTACTCTATACCCAAAGAACTTAAAATCAGCACATTATAGTGTCAAAGCCACATCAATGTTTATAGCAGCTCAAGTTACAATAGCTAAACTATGTAAACAACCAAGGTGCTCTTCAACAGATGAATGGATAAAGAAAATATGGTATATATACATAATGGAATATTATTCAGCCTTAAACAAGTAAGGATCTCAACATACAACAGAAGCATTTGTGTGCCTACCAAAGCCCATGTTCTTGACTGCCATGGGGCACTGTTTTCCTTCAGGCAAACCATCACTGGCAAGTCCTGCCATTCATTATTGCTGCAGTAGAAATGGGAGAAATGGGACTTCTCTCCATATCCAAGAGGCTCACAGAAAAAGTGTTTGGGAAATTAAATCTGTTGCCTACTAACAATATATTGTTTTTTTAATCATTGCATTAAAAATGATACAGAATTATTGAATTTTTCAGCCCACTGTGTTCCATGAAGAAGTTAGACATATCTTATATTTTTATATTTAAAGGAGTTCTCCAATAGAAACAAAAAATAGCCTGAAAAGTCTAACTTTTGAGACTTTTATTCTCATGTATCACTTCACGTTAAATATGGTAGTACTTAGAATTTTGTAGCATGTCAATCAATATTCTGACAATATATTTGACATTGAAGAAGACAATGCCATACTCTGTTCAAACTAGAAAATCAGTTTATAAGCACCAGGAGACAATCTGAAATCCTAAGAAGTATTTCGTAGTTTAAATTAAATGGATCTTGGTATTATAAATAAGACCTAGTTTAGTTAATGCTTATAAAAATTCCAAAGCAGATTTTCGTGGCCAGGCAAAGAGGTGATTCCACACTGAAAGTGCCGCGGAGCAGGAACAGGGGCGGCAGCAGAATGAACTGAATCACCCACGGAGCCAGGATGCAGGGGAGGAAGAGGTGGTAGCAGTGCTGATGGTCCTAGCGGTGGCAGGGGAGGCAGAAGAGCAAAAATCAAATTAAAGTAGATCTTGTAGATGATATTTTTTCAGAATTATGAGAAATAGCAGGACCTCCAGACACACCATATGAAGGAGGAAGAAATTACCTAGAGATAAAAATAGCAGAAATATGTCCATTCTATCCCCCTAAGGTCTGGTTTGTCACTAAAATATGGCATTCTAATATTAGTACTGTCACAGGAGCTATTTGGATATCCTGAAAGATCAATGGACAGCAGCAGTGTTTCTATGCACGATATTAGCGTCATTGCAAGCATTATTCTGCAGCTGTAGAACCACATGATCCACAAGATGCAGTAGTGGCACATCAGTATTCTGAAATGTTCGAATAAACAGCTCGACTTTGGACACACGCTGGAGGGCGTTTCTAGTCCAGAATATACCAAAACAATAGAAAACCTATGTGCTATGGGCTTCTATAGGAATGTAGTAATAATGGCTTTGTCTTCAAAATCATGGGATGTATAGACTGCAACAGAAATGCTCTGAGTAACTGAGGCCTAGAGAGAGAGTTGCTGATAGTCAAACGTGCCTCTTCTTGAGGAGCACCAATATCTGTTATTTTTAGGATTCTGTATATATTTCTTTTAAACTGGTACTGTTGCCTAATGATGTTACTTGGAACCATTGGAGACTGAAAGAAAAAAAAATCCCTGCCCTATAAATAAAGCTAAGTAAATATCTGTGTAAATTTAAAAAGAGGAAAATACTTTAATTTTTTTTTAAACTTCATAGTGTAAAGATTCCTTGAGATAAGCTAAAACCATGTACAAAACATGCTACTTTAGTGTTTAGCAGTAACAAGACTAGCAAAAGTTTGCTTCAAGATTTTGTTGAAGAATTAAGATAATATTTTGATTGTGTCAGAGCCATTCAAATTGTTGGTGTTGCATCACAGCTACCTTAACTGTTTTTAACATGGATGCTCTGTGCCTGTGAATCTACTTGCATGCTTGTATTTGTCTTCTTAGGATGAGTAGCTCAAAATACCACCATTTTAAGCATTAGAAAATTCTTAAATATGAGATTTATCCAGAATTGAAGATGGTGACCTGTTTAGAGCTGTTATGTCCCTGTTGACGGACTGGGACACTGTGTCTATTTTCCCTTCCTTACCACACACAGCTAATATTCTGATGGTAAATTTCTCTGTACTTAGTGGGGAAATGTGCTGAGGGACAGTATGCCTTGCTCCAATTTCAGGTCATAGATTTGGAATGTTTTGTCACAGTTTTTCAAACACTCTTATAAGTAAGAATGTAAAAATGGAGCTGGCAATTTTCTTTTGCAAAACCAGTAAATACTTAACATTACAGTATTCCCAGATTTAATGAAAGGACTCAACGTAGTTTTTCAGTGAATTTGACATTGATTTTTAGACTGATGAATTTTTTGTTGTTGTTGAGAACTTAGAAAGATGCAATGAACTATTTCTGTTAACTTTTATGCTAATCTTGGGCTTCATAGAGATTGTTTTATCAGATATTTTAAAAAAATTTATATTTGTTCTAATTAGTTATTCATGACAGTGGGATGCATTTTGACACATTGTACACAAATGGAGCACAACTCCTCATTCCTTTGGCTGTACATAGTGTAGAGTTACACAGTCATATAATCATACATGTATATACAGCAATAATGTCTGTTTCATTCTACTATCCTTCCCATCCCCACAGCCCCTCCCCTCCCCTCCCTTCCCTCTGCACAGTCCAAATTTCCTTCATTCTTCCCTACTCTCCATTCCCATTATGTGTTGGCGAGGATGTGGGGAAAAGGTACACTCTTATATTGCTGGGGGGACTGGAAATTGGTGCAACCACTCTAGAAAGCAGTATGGAGATTTCTTAGAAAACTTGGAATGGAACCACCATTTGACTCCTCAGCACATACTCAAAGGACTTAAAATCAGCATACTATAGGGATGCAGCCATATCAATATTTATAGCACTCAATTCACAATAACTAAACTATGAAACCAACCTAGTTGCCCTTCAACAGATTAATGGATAAAGAAAATATGGAACATACACACAATGGAATATTATTCATCCATAAATAAAAACAAAATTATGGCATTTGCAGGTAAATGGATAGAACTAGAGAATATCATGTTCAGTGAAATAAGCCAATCCAAAACAAAACAAAGGCTGAATGTTTTCTCTGATAAGCGGATGCTGTTTTATCAGATAAAAGTCACTCTTGCTTGCACTTCCCCATATTAACACATGAAAGCTATGTTGGTGTTTATTGTACACACTTCAAATGCACATAGAAATAGAAGTGTGTTACAAATCTAGGTTTCTTTATGATGTTTCTGATAATGTGAGAATTGAAAACTTTACCTTCTGTTGTACATTGTCAGATTTTCTATTCATATTAAAGTTACATTTCACTCAAAGTTCAAAAGTTTGAAAATTATTAGTTTTTCAAGCTAAAACAATTTGACCATTTTATGAAAGTTAAAGTTGATTTATGCAGGCAGCTCTATACATAGAAATGTAAGTCTTATTCAATTTCCAGGGTCAATGCAAAATAACAAAAATGTAATGAAATAAGACTGAATTAAATTAAGGCTGTACGTGGAAAATAAAAAATTTCCAAAGCAATTATATAGAACTACTTCATAAGAAGAGGCCTTTAAGTACTCATCAGTGTCAAAAAGAAGGAAGACATCAGAATTTTTCCATTTCTGAAAAAAAACTATACTTAAATATTATGCCAAGTACAATGAAAAATGCCACAAAACCTGTTTTTTATTTGTTGTTTTATTTTATTTTATTTTTAAAATATTTTTAGTTGTCTTTGGATATTTATTTATTTATTTATTTACTTATTTACTTATTTATTTATATGCTGTGCTGAGAATTGAACACATGCTAGGCAAACACTCTACCAAAGAGCTACAACCTCAGCCTGTATATTTTTAGGCAGCTATGATTTCCTCTCTGAGTTAAACTTCTTGCTCAAACCTCAAGCTGCCATTTCTCTAGCAGCTATCTTTTATTTCCCACCAAAGAAGACCACTTCAGGCAAGGAGCTGACACCATACAAGCTGGGATTCCTCCTCTATTCTTTAAATAGGATGCCCCTATAGCAAAAATACAAAAGCCAAACAGAAGATAGTTGACTTTTAATGCTGTTTGGCTGGCTATTTGAAGGCTAGTGTTTCTCATCCATTAGCATATATAAATCACATACCAGCATCTTTAGAAATCACAGAGAAATTCATCTTCCATCGGATTATGTAAAAACTTCCAATGTTTCTGTATTTCATGACATCCCAAGTCTAAAATATTCTACACGACCTGCAAGGATTTCTATCTTCTGATTTCTTCAGGAATCCTTTTTACTATCTTTTTCTTTTCTTTTTTAATTTGGTGCTAGAGAAGGAACCCAGGGCCTCTTGATCCTCATCACCATTTGGCACTGTTATCTCATTAGAACTGGGGTCTGTATGCTTTGCTCACTTTCACTTGTGACTGTTTAATGATGTTTCACTTGCTTGCAACTTTCTCTTTCCTCCTTCAAAAATTTTATTCAAGTACTCACATTTTGGGACATATTTATAAGGAAATTCACCTTGGTAAAGATTTGGATCAATTCTCTTATCAATAAGAGAATGTAGTTGTGACCAATTATATTTTCAAGGATATACCTGTGGTGATGATCCAAATTGAATTCCAGCTCTGAAGGTTCTGAGGAGGTAACTGGGGCACATCTTTAGGAGAAAGATTGAAGGAGAAGGTAGAATAGGCAATATTTGAGAGCTGGGGTTGTGGCTCAGTGGTAGAGTGCTTGCCTAGCATGTGGTGAGGCACTGGGTTCGTTTCTCAGCAACACATATAAATAAATAAGTAAAATAAAGATCCATCAACAACTAATAAAAATATTTCTTAAAAGAATAGACAATATTTGAATACATTTAATGTTTTCCTCTTGATTTTTTTCATGGAAGGTTTTTTTATTTGTTCTTTTTAGATAGACATGACAGTAGAGTGTATTTTGATATATTATACACACATGGAGTCTAACTTCCCAATCTTGTGGTTGTACCTGATATGGAGTTACACTGGTCATTTGTCATATATGAATATAGGAAAGTTATGTCCAATACATTCTACTGTCTTTTCTATTCCCATTCCTCATCACTTTCCTTCATTCCATTTTGTCTAGTCCAATGAACTTCTATTCTTACCTCCATCCCCTTATTGTGTGTTAGCATCCGCATATCAGAGAGAACATTTGGCCTTTATTTTTTTGGGAGGATTGGCTTATTTCACTTAGCATGATAGTCTCTAGTTCCATCCATTTACTTGCAAATGCCATAATTTTATTATTCTTTAAGGCTGAATAATATTCCATTGTGTGTGTGAGTGTGTGTGTATGTGTGTGTATGTATATGTATATATATAATATGTATATGTATGTATATGATTATATATATAATGCTTATATATATAATCACATTTTATTTATTCATTCATCCCTTAAAGGGCACCTAGATTGGCTCCATATATAAATATAAATTGAGCTGCTATAAATATTGATGTGGCTGCATCACTATAGTGTGCTGATTTTAAGTCCTTTGAGTATATGCTGAGGAGTGGGATAACTGGGTCAAATGATGGTTCCATTCCAAGTTTTCTCAGAAATCTCCATACTACCCTCCAGAGTGGTTGCACCAATTTGCAGTCCCACCAGCAATGTATGAGTGTACATTTTTCCCCACATTCTTGTCAACATTTATTGTTGCTTGCATTCTCAATAATTTCCATTCCAAATGGAGGAAGAAGAAATCTCAGTGTAGTTTTAATGTGCCTTTCTCCTATTGCTAGAGATGTTGAACATTATTTAATTATTTGTTGACCATTTGTATTTCTTGTTCTTTGAAGTCTCTGTTCAGTTCCTTTGCCCATTTATTGATTGGATTAGTTGCTTTTTTGGTGTTAAGCTTTTTGAGTTCTTGTACTTTAGAGTCTTGAGGAATTCAGTTTCTAGGCCGACATGATGGAGTACTGTGCCTACTTTTTCTTCTATCAGGCGTAGGGTCTCTGGTCTAATCCCTAGGTCCTTTATCCACTTTGAGTTGAGTTTTGTACAGGGTGAGAGGTAGGAGTCTAATTTCATTTTATTACATATGGATTTCCAGTTATCCCAGCACCATTTGTTGAAGAGGCTATCTTTTCTCCAATGTATGTTTATGGTGCCTTTGTCTACTATGAGATAACTGTATTTATTTGGGCTTGTCTCTGTGTCTTCTGTTCTTTTCCATGGGTCTATGAGTCTGTTTTGGTGCCAATAGCATAATATTTTTGTTATTATAGCTCTGTAGATAATTTATGCTCTTGTATTATGTTGCCTCCTACTTCACTTTCTTGCTAAGGATTGTTTTGGCTATTCTGGTCCTCTTATTTTTCCAAATGAATTTCATGACTGCTTTTTCTATTTCTATGAATGACATCATTGGGATTTTAATTGGAATGACATTAAATCTGTATAGTGCTTTTGGTTCTATGGCCATTTTGACAATATTAATTCTGCCTATAGTAGCATGTTGATTTTTAAAAAGCAAAATTTTATTTTGAAAAACAGAGGTTCACAACCAAAAATATTCTAAGAATCTTTTCTTTCAAATTAGTTCATATATCCTTAATACTAGTCTTCATTTTAGCAAAATTACATAAATAAGAAATATTATTAGCTCCAATTCAGTTCCCAGTACTCCCCCCTCCCTTCCCTCCTTTCTCTCCTTGTTCCTTCTCTCTACTCTACTGACATTTTTTTATATTTATTCATTTTTTACATTAGTGCATTGGGGATATACATAAAGGTGAAATTCACTGTGACATATTCATATATATCCATATAAAAGTTTGGTCGAATTCATTCCACTGTTCCTCCTCTTTCCTATTCATCCTTCCTCTCATTAAAAACCCTTCCTATGCTCCAGTGATCACCCTCCTATTTTCATTGGATCCTTGCTGCTCTTTCTTTCATAACAAAAATAATATTCACATGTATCTACAGTACCTTTCTGTAGTTTGAGTATTTATTTTCTTCACTACATTCCTGTGGTTTTCTCATCTGTATATGTTTGTGGTTATTGTGTACAATAGACCTCATAAATGTTTCAGTACTCCAATCTTGAGTCAGTTAGCAGATAAAGACAACTATATTTATTTAATTTTCACTGACACTCAGAATTAATTATATTTATCATTGGTATTATGAAACTCATACTAATTTTTGGAAAAAAATAAAATTGTTACTAATGGTTCATATGTTTTATATCCATATAGAAAACTGCACAAGTAACATAAATCTCTAATTTTATCAAAACCATGGAAATTGTTATTTGTATGTATCTCACCACTGTCACTGTTAGTTGTTTTTTTTTTCCCCCACAGGCACTGGATTTGCTCATCTGAGGAGGATGAAAATGGGATATGCTTCATGGAAGTCCTCTGGTAGAGGCTTCTCTTTACTACATCATCAAAATCTTCTGATAAACTTTTATTGTCACTATTTGAAAGCAAGAGGAAAAATAATTTATTTTTTAGAGGCAGTGACTCATTTTATGTTCCTGATCCATTTTTATGCCAAGTGCTACGTTGGTTTCACTTAATGCAGCTTAAAGCATGTTTAGAATCAATAGAAACCAAAACATAATTTCATGATGAGACAAATTAATTAAATATTAGAAGAAATGTATTGAAACCTAAATTTTCAGGAAAATCAAAGGGAACAAAGATATGGAAGCAAGTGATTGGTGGGCTGGTTGCTCAGAATCACTGTAAAGCATCTTCCAAAGATTCTTTTAGAGACAACCTAGAGTACACAGGTATGATTTGTTTATCAGATGGCTGTGAAGGCAGCATTTCTAATTTGAAGACAAAGTCATGTTCCTAACAGAAGCAAAAGTTCCTATTCTTCTAAGATTCAAGTCACTAAACTAAGTAGTACATCCTAAAGAATTCTAATAGCCACAGAATTTATGAGAGTTGATTTAAGTTTTATAAAAGGTACAGATATTTTATAATAATAACTAAATGTTAGTTACTATTTTATACCTATTTAAGAAAAAAACAAAGTTATTTTTTCTGTTTAAGAACACAAATTTGAGAAAAAAATGTATAGGGGAAAATAATCCAAAGACTGTGCATGGGGTTCAGTTACTAAGGACTCCATTAGGTAACAACACTAGTCCATTGACCTGCCTAATCACACGATTTTGTAGAATGCATGGTTCAAACTGGGATTTCAGCAAAACCACATATGACAACAAGTTATGAACTTTCATTATCACCCATGGATAGATGAACAATGAATATTAAATCTACCATCTATGCAAGGTTGGAATAGAGCATGGAAAGGGTATTGATCATAACTACAGGGAATAAAAGCAAAATATTTAAGTAACTGTGGTGACTGGAAAAAAGAGGGTGACTAAATATTATAAAGAAGACTCTTAAATAATTGTGGTGGAAAAGAAAATGTAGAAACAGAAAGTCTCAGAAAGAATTTGCTTTACATAATCAGTAGAACACATATTAACAATGTTTTATTATTTTCTCTGTTATTTCTGTTTATCAGCATAAATGATCCTTGTATTTGGGATATTAAGCAAAATGTTCAGGATTAACTTTCTCTTCCTGATAAACCACAGAAGCAATGCATCTTTATTATGATTGATTCCTAATCTCTCACTGAAAGAAGAATGAATTTGCTATAAATATACATTTTTACAAAGATAAGAGTTGAGGGGCTGGGGTTATGGCGCAGTGGTAGCGTGCTTGCCTGGCACGCATGAGGCACAGGGTTCGATCCTCAGCACCACATAAAAATAAAATAAAGATATTCTGTCCACCTACAACTAAAAAATAAATATTAAAAAAAAGAATTGATATTTATATCTGAAAATCACTGTGCAAAATAGCTTTATACTTTAAAATGTAACATTTTAAATTCTAAATTGATATTATCTAGCATGATGTTAGCAACTCAAAAATATATTTTTATTGCTGTTTCACATTTCTACCCACAAATGGCCCTCTCTAGAATAATGCTCCCTATTCACTGGACTTGATTTACAAGGACTTTTTGTTTAAACAGTACATTATTTCACAAATCATGAATTTCTTTTAGTGAGGATGGCTCAACCGTATTTGTTTATTGTTACTGTCGTCAGACTTTTTAGAGGTGACACTACACATGGTTCAAAGAACAATTAATAATATTTCATGAAATTTCAGATTACAGTAAAACTGTAGCAGAATTTTATTCCTCTAACTTCATTTTCTTGACGCTTGAGGAAGGCCTCTTTTTTGAAAAGGAAAACATTCTCTCAAACAAAGCAGTTCTAATTTAGGACTAATCACAAGATTTAAAGCCGCAGAAGGACAAAGACCATAATTCCAGAACTTTGGTTAGCTTTCACTTAATCATTATGAAACCTATGAACACTACTGATTATCCTTTCAAGTTCAGGTCATAAGAAAAGGCCCTCTCAGCCTATGGCAAATCTGTGTACTGCATATGTCATGCATCATGCTAGATAATATGTAAAATTTAATTATAGGCAGATGATGAAAAATAGAAAGGGCAAGAAAGGAATAGAGTTATTAATATCATTATTTTTATCAATAAGTATTTCACTATTTTTATGTTATAATTTAATCTTCCTTGGGCATCTCAGACATAAACAGTAAGAGACACCTGGCTTAACTATGACCTCAAAAAGTTTATTGTGTTAATAATCACCAGAAAGGTCTTTCTGGAAAGTCCAGTGATATTGCCAAACACTCTCATCTTAAATGTGCTAAAGATTGGCGAGTACTCAGAATCTAAAGGTCTAATTAAATGCATTGACCAATATAGCCAAAGGGTGAGAAAGCAATCTAACTTCAGATGTAAAAGAAAGCTAAATTGTTAGGAGACTGAATTTCTAATTTCCTTTGGACTAAGCACTCAATAAATAAGAAAATATATATCATATTAAACTAATGTCTTTTGAACTGGGTCAAACAATTTCACAGGTTAAACAGCCTCAAATTCTACAGATTTAGACATTAGAGAGAACTTTATATTTAGTAATAAGTAAATATTGCATTTGCAGGACATGATGACATTTGTCTGTAGCTCAAGCTGCTCAGGAGGGTATCCTGCAAGAGGATAGTTTGACCCCAGATGTTCAAGATTGGCCTGGGCAGCACAATAAGGCATTCTCTCAAAAAGAATAAAAGAAAAAAAAAAAAAAAAAAACCTCCATTTTTTTACCGTTGTTGGGTAAGAATTTAACATTGTCCTTAAACTGGAGCTTTAAAATTTCATCACTGTATAAGGGCTAGCTTCAACTCAAATAAAAATGTGTTTCATGAGTTAATTTAATTTTCATTGAATCTAATTTGTGTAAAGATGTAGTGACTTAGAAAGCTTATCAATGTATAAAAGGTATTACAAAACAGAAGTTATTGTTAACTAGACTTGAAAGTGCTAATGAATCATTCACTGGAAAAGCTCACTTGAGCAGGAAGTACAACATTTCAGATATTACCTTTTTCATTTAAATGCAAGGAATTAACTGTGAAGTGAATCTCATCCATTTCCATTAAGTCCTAGAGAAGTGAGGTGTGATGCAGTTTACTGATACTTAAGACAACTGAAGAACAATTTTCACACCTCATTGCTACACATAAATGAGAGATAAAATGAAATCCAAGACATATAATAGAAGCCCTTTAGGCTTGTTACGTGGATTTTCCCCTACAATATCACATTAGTTTCCCTGCTTCATATACCAGAAAAAAAATGATTCCAATCATATGTAAATGTTGCAGGTATCATTAGACCTCTGGTAATTCTTTCAGCTCAAATTATTGAAACAGAATCTAATTTTTCATTTGTGCAATCTTCACTAAATCATCACTCCCTGGTTTTGTATTTCTCCTTAATGCTAATGGTATTAACATTACATAATTGCACAATAGTTAAGGAGTTTGATTAATCAACATATTTATTTCAATTTCAAATAGTAACAGCTCAGTCTTTTCTAAATCACTAGCTTAAAAATGAATAAATAAAATAATAAATGAATAAATAAGATAATACCTGGTCAGGGTATATTTACTCATATATGTATATAGATATAAAGATAGATAACACAAGTTATCTTTGAACTATCATTTGTTATGTATATTTGATAGATAACATAAGCTCTGCTTTGAACTATCTGCATAATTATCTGTATAATTTAATACAATTATTTAGTATAAATTCAACTTTTTAAAAATCCTTGAAACACCCTGATATTAATTTGAACTTATCTGTTGACTGCAAATGTTGTTAGTAGGAATGTAGGCTTTGCCCTTATATGAAACCAGTGTGAGTTCCTGTTTTTCTACTAAACTATACATATGATTTTTGGTCATTTCTTATCTCACTGAGTCTTAACTTTCTCATGTGAAAATGGAAATAATACTTGTAACTGCTTTATAGAACTGTGGTATTAGATAAAAAAATATAAAGCTCTCAGTCAAGTTCCTAACACAGGATCAATAATGAGAGCCTTTCCTTTCATTATTTGTATTGAAATATATAGATATATTACCTAAGCAATGGACCTAATGTCAGCTATGGCTCAGTGGTAGAGCACTTTCCTGTCATGCGTGAGGCATTGGGTTCGATCCTCAGCACCACATAAAAATAATAAATAAAATAGAGACATTCTGTCCATCTAAAGCTAAAAAAAAATTTTTTAAAAATAATAAAAAAAAATCACCCAATATGTGGGAGCATGAATGAATCATTCTATAATATATTGTCATTGTAGGAAAAACAGATATATCTTTCTGATACATTATCTCTTGTTGCATCTACTATTTTATATCATTTATATGTCCAATTAAGAATGGAATAAAAAATAAAAAAATCCCTCACCCCCAAAAGGGTATAAAAGGTTCAGGGGACTGAAGTCTGATGGGTTATTTTTTAAAATTGTTTTTAGAGTTTAATTAAGAATTGCAAACTCTAAGGGGAAGGGTTAAATATCATTGTATCCTAAACAGAATTTAAGAGAAAAGTACTTTAGAACAGAGTGAAGGGAATAGGGGAGGGGAAAATGGGGCAGGAAAGGGAAGTACTAAGGACTGAATTAGAACAAATTGTATATCATGCTTTCATAATTATGTCTAAATGAATTCTACTGTTATGTATAACTAAAAAGAACCAATAAATGTTTTCCAAAAGTGATTTTCATTACCTGGAGGATTTAATGCCTATCTTTTAGTTTGGAGACAAGGTGGACTGAGTCATGTCAAAGGACTCTAAGGAACAAAAGACTTGTGGAAGCAACGTTGGCATCCGAATAAAGTCTACAATGTGGAAAGGTAATCATTCTTACAGTTTATTGAAGCAAATCTGCATGATATTTCCCCAGGAATGTTCCCAGTTTTCTATTTCCTCCATCTAGGCCCATCTCTTAAATTTCTGTCATTTCCAATAGTTCATTTATTAAAAACTCATACATGGATTGATCCACTTATTAGATCAGAGCCTTCAGGATCCAATCACTTCCCCAAAGCCCCACCTCTAAAAGTTCCTGCATAGAGGGCCAGGATTTCAGTAAATCAGCCTTTGGTACATTCCAGAACCAAATTATAAGAGAATGTGAAATTATATATTATATTATACATTATATACATTAGATTATATGTTATATATGTTATATATATAATTGTTCATGTTAAATGATCTGTCATAAACCACTGCTTTAATAAAGGAGGTTATCACTTAATATGAGATTTCAGACTAAAATCTATGTTATTTTCAAAGAACAATGATATTGCTTTAGTATATATACTTTGACACATGCCAAAAGAAATTGCCAACCACCATTTATCATTTTAATCTGCTTAGAAAGCAAAATAAAATCTAATGTAATTATTAAGGTACTACTTAATTAGTGGCAATGATTTTCAGTAAATATACATATTTTCTTTTTTATTTTTTTTTTGGTACTGGAGATTGAACTTGGGGCCACTCGACCACTGAGCCATATCCCCAGCCCTATTTTGTGTTTTATGTAGAGACAGGGTCTCATTGAGTTGCTTAGCGCCTTGACATTGCTGAGGCTGGCTTTGAACTTGCAATTCTCCTGTCTCAGCCTCGCCAAGTGCTGGGATTACAGGGTTATGCCACCACACCCAGCTAGTAAATATACACATTGATCAGCAATAGTTTATATTTTCCTATTAGAACATAAAATTTTACATGACATGAACATTTCTTTTTTCTTTTTCAAAACAAAGACAAACATGAAAATACTTTTAAAAAATTGAGCAGTAATAACACATACACACATACACATATATATATAAGCCTTTTATAATTGTGTGTGAATATGCACATATACTTTGATAACTGTCATCACAATACATCTTTAAAATTTTACTATGTTTATAGAAAGACAAATTGAGTAAAATATTTTAGAAAAACTAAAACAGATGTATTCATTGTAAATATTTTACTTCAGATTATGGCAACTTCAAGCAGATTCTCAGTGACCCACTCTCCTTCTATTTAGAGCTTATGATAGTTTTCTCCCACATCATGTCTTAGTTGGTCTGTATTGTGTCACCAAATAGTATGGCAAACTGATAATATGTCCCTTCTGAATTAGGTTATAAAAGACATGGCAGCCTCTTTTGTTCTCTTTCTTTTGGAGAAAGTCCACGGAGAGGCCCATGTAGTGAGGAACCAAGGCCATTTGCCAACCACCATATGCTTAAGCTTGAAAATAGATTCTGCATCTCTCTAATCAAGTATTTGGGAGATGGCAGCCCTCATCATCAGCATCTTTACATCTCTTTCTTTCTTTCTCTCTTTTTTTTCCAGTACTGAAGATAAAACCTGATTGCTTTAACCCTAAGCTACATCCCCAGCTCTTTTGAAATGAGTCTCACTAAGTTGCTAAGCTGACCTCTAACTTGTGAACCCTCTGCCTCAGTCTCCTGAGTCACTGGGATTATAGATATGTACCACTGCACAGACTCTAACAGCTTTATTATTAATAACTGTATGGAAGAAGCATTCAGCCTTGCCATTTCCAAATTTCTGACCCACAGAAATTTGAGGTGGTTGCTTGAAGACACTGTTTTGATGCACTTTGTTACATAGCAATAGGTGTCTCAATAAATGAAAGTAAAGACATAATGACTTGAAACTGATGGAAGTAAATTAAGATTCAGCTCCTCTTTGTTGTTTTCTTTTAATTGTAATAGTAATATTGTGATATTCAAATTTTTTATAACTTATATATTTGCTTTCTCATACCTAGTTTTGTTTGTTTGTTCATTCATAGGCCAAACTTCTCATTATCAGACTCAAAGAGTTTTCTAGTAACTCAAGAAATAAACATTATGGTTAATATTATCCATCTAGTCTCCCAGGAGTTGTACTGATATCCTTCCTTAGAGAAGCATCAGTCACTGATTTTCTCCTCTTTTGTGAAAACTGAGATTTGAAAAATATGTCCATCTGCATTTTTTAGGAAAGTATACACTTGTGAAAAGTCATGTGCTCACACACAGATTTTCTTGTCAGCTTTCTTTCCATATTAAGAATATTAAAACACTTCAAGTAACTTACCACACATACACACACAGACAACTGTGAACACAAACAAGGGTCAGGAAGAAATATTCATTAAGTTGGTTTTTTTTTTTTTTTTTGTCATTTAGAAATCATTTAGACTGTATAGCAGTACAAAATTACCTATACTTCTATATTTATTACCTTACATCTTCATTGCTACAACTACCTAAATATGTTAGTTTCTACAGTATGTATCTATTTTGTTTTTAGAAGTGAGTATTTAGTGAACTCATAGCAGCAAAAGGCCAAAAGGTACATCTAAGGTAAAGGTCAGATATGACAAATCTTCAAAATAAGAAAATGTTCAAAAAATGGAAAATCTACTTGTGAGACAAGTGACCTTTTTTCAAAAATAGTCACATAATGTGTTTTCTTTTGTACCAAAACCATAATACACAAGATGAGTTGATTAAATTTGTTGCACTCAAATATATTTTATTACAATGTCTATAATGGAAAAAATTTGCAATGTTTATAGCTGATATAAAAGGGTTCTTTGAAATGCAGCATATATATTTTGTAGGATTTTCTGGTTACATTTAAGAAAGTTAATTATTATTTTTACCCCTAAAGTTTATTTGATCTAAAAGAAAAATGTGTTCTTTGAATGTTACAGAGAATCTAAATCCTTGAGCTATGATAAAATGACATTTGGATTACATCATTCTTTGATTAATCCTGATGACACCAAAAAGATAAAGAAATTAGATAAGGCCTAGCTTTTACAACAGGACCCAACAATGATCAGTCTTGAAGGCAGTTGCTAAGGATAAAAGAGGCTGAGAATGTAACTCTAGGAAGATATAAGGCCATGTGCATACATGTACACAAGATAATAACATTTGAATTGTACATATAAATATAAACACTTACATGAAAATATTTTGATGTTGCTAGTCAGTATGAACCTCCTCATCTCCTTAATGTCATTCATAGACTTTCATGATCTTTAATCCTTAAATCCAGTTTTATCCTGTGATTTTATTGCAAATAATATGCTATGTTAGAAGTGATATGAAGCTCATGGGAAAAACATGAATCCCATGAAGAAAAATATAATGAGATTTCTACTTTAGCCTGGGAATGCCATTCAGGGTCAAAGTCTCTTTCCTGTAAGATCATCATGCTGTCAAGAGCCCACACTAGCACATGGAAAGACTCATGATTATAAAGAAGTACCCAGTTGGCCAAGACTTTCAGCCAGCTCCAGACAGCCTAAAAAGTACCAGTAGAAGGTCTCAGATGACATGTGGGAACAAAAGATTCACCCAGCCAAGCTCTACTAGAATTCCTGACACACAAAATTATTATATAATGAAATGGTTATATTGGTGTTTTAAGTTCTAGAAAAGTTTGCTACATCAAAATAGATAAGCAGAAAAGAATTTGATACCTGGAAGTGAAGAGTAAATATAAGAAAAGCCTAAAGTATTTGGCATTGTCTTTCAAATGGAGTGGTTGATATCATCTGGAAGAACCTGGAGGTTACTTTCAGTGAAAGTTGAATGGGCCAAGAGGAGATGGTTCAGTATAGCATACACAAGCAATGTTTTGGGGGACTGGAAAATGTGTTCCAGGTAACAGCAGAAAGCTTAGAAGTACTGTTACTTATAGTGACATGGAAATGGAAAATGTATCTCATGGATTCATGGATCAGTCTGTTGAGATTTCCCAAAGTGTAGAACATGATATTTGGATTCTTCAATATGACTAATATAAAAAATTAAAAGTAAACAGTGGATTACATAAAGAAATGTACAATTCCAAAAAAATTAAGGTAAATATAAATAAACTATTTCTCAAATTGAAAAAAAAATATGACTTGTTTTCATCAGTCTCTTCACAAAATATTATCAAATGGAGAAATGCCTTCATAGTAGAGATTGAACCCCAAATAGAGTGTATTATCCACTTTTGCCAATACTTCAGAGGAACTATGTACATTATAAAACATTTTAGCTAAACAGAGTGTTTTTTAACTAATTCATACATCATAAAACTTGTAAAGGAGATTTACTGTACACACAAAAAATTAAATAATTAAGTGATTTTAATCAATTCAAAGCTTGTACAATACTCTTCATTCTCTTCATTATCTAATTCCACGTTTCCATCACTACAAAAAGAAACTCCATACCTATTAGCAGTCCCTGTTTACCTTTTTATAACTTGCTATGGAAATGATCAATCTACATTCTTCCTGTATGGATTCAGTTAGTCTGGACATTTTGTATAAATTTCAGCATGCCATATTTAATCTTTTTGTCTGACTTCTTTCCTTTACATAATATTTTCCAATGCTCCTTCATGTTGTAGCAAGTATCAGTACTTCATTTATGTTTTTGAGTGAATAATAAACACATTTTATGGGATTTAATACATTTCTTTATGCACTCATTGTTTGATGGTTCATGGGGGTTGTCTGTACTTTTTGGGTGTTATGAATAGTACTTCTAAGAACATTTTTCTACAATGTTTTTCATCATTATATATTTCACATTTCTTCTGACAATATATACCTAGGAGTGGAATTTATTGAAAACTCTTCCAAACTTCAGAAGAGAATTAAACAACTTGAAGCTCATTCTTTGAGGTAAATATTACCCTTAAACCAAAATAAGAAAAAAATACCACATGAAAAAAACTACAGACCAATATTTCTTATGAATGCATGCAAATATCATCAACCAAAGGCTAGTAATGCAAACCCAGAAGCAAATAAAAAGATTTATGCTCCTTGAGATCAGACTCTCCCTATTCAAGGTTTGTTGCTACTTGTACTTTTTATAGTAATTGTTTGCTTACTTAGTGAACTTTTTTAATTGAACTGTGAAGTCTTTATTTGTTGTGTGTGGCCTCTAAGTCTCTGATGGTTAACTTAGTGGTCAGCTCATTGAACAGGGACTTCTTTAAATGTCTAGAATCAAAGTTTTCCAGCCATTGTTGAGGTGCTTCTGAGTACAAGCTGGCGCATGTCATCAATGCTCGGCCAGGCAATTTACAACTCTGATTTAATCTTCCCTTTCTTCTGTCTAAAGGACCAAGGTCATCAAAAGATGAAAGCTTGGGACATTTTCTGATTCTTGCTGAGCATGTGCACTGTTCTACACATTCATGAGAACATCTGGATTTCCAGAAACACATTGGAGATTTTCAGAGACCCTATAGTTAATTTGTTTGCCCAGTTTTTATCTACCGCTTCAGGCGCTCAAGAAGTTAACAATTTGTTTAACAATGCATTTGACTTCACTAAGTGCCCATTGGGAATGAAGGTTTTCAAACTGTTATGAAGACTGGATCAGATTAAAACAAACAGCTGTATAAATCCAGTTTCCAGAAAGGTCTTTAAAAAAAAAAAAAAGGCTATTATTTGGGAATGAGGCATTGAAAGAACTCTAGCCCCACTATCCTCACTCTAGTAGTTGCCAGGTTATGAGCTTTTCAACAAAATGCTGGCTATTGTTTTCAGAATTGCAAAAAGTGAGATGGCATAAGAGCAACTTAAAGTACCACAAATCTCTTCATTCTTCTCCAAATTTATCCAGTTTTCTTGAATAAATAGTATTTTGGATTGCTGTCTTTGGTTAATTTCCAGAGTTCCGGACTTTTTTTTCTTTCTTTTTTAATCTTAATGCCACAGTTTTCTTATTGCTTTTATGAAAGAATTTTTGGTGACCCGTGTATCTCTTACTGTATAGCAGTCTTAAAAATTTGTTTCAAATAACCCATATTAAACCAGACAGGCTTTGAGAATTCCAAAGGCATTGTCAGAAAGCATCCATAAAGAAAAAGGCTATATCAGGAATATTTTAGGGTATGATTTATCTAATAAAGTAAATCTGAGTATGTTTCCAAAAAAATGGAGTTTATAGGTCAAGAAGCACCAGCAGCTTGACCAGAAAAGTCACAGACAGGACCAAATGGGAAAGGGATTTTAGAACAACAACCTATGAACAGAGGGCTACAGCTCCCTGAATAAATGAAGAATGAATCTGAAGATTGAAACAAAAGCCAGGAAGGCAATTCTGAGCAACAGAAAAATCATTTTTAAGATGCAGGATTGGCTCTCAATCAATGAACTTGTGGCATGTGTCTGAATGGATTATAATTTGCAGTGGGGGAGCAAAATATTCCGTGCCTTCTGCCTGCCCACCTACAGCACTTTTGAATTGGAGTATTTATTGTGATTGTCATGTCTCTGTATCAGAATTATATGTTGAGAAAGTGGGTTTTAGATGATGTGTTCTTTTGCTTCCAAGGTCTGTGATTAAGACAAAATGTACTCAAAAATTTTTGTTAGAGGAAATACTTCCATGCCTTTATCTTTATCTTATTTGGATAATAACATCTTTTTTTGTTTGCTTGTTTGGGTTTTTTTTTGGTTTTTGTTTTGATACAGGGGATGTAACCCAGAAATGCTTCACCACTGAGCCACATCCCCATCCTTTTTTAAATATTTAGAGACAGTGTCTCTCGCTAAGTTCCTTAGGGCTTTGCTACGTTGCTGAGGCTGCCTTTGAAACTTGTGATCCTCCAGCCTCAGCTTCCCAACCTTGTACCACTGTTTCCCGGGTAGATAATAATATCTTAAACTTAAATCCTGAACCCAATGACATAATACAATGGGATCTCCTAAGTATGGTGAGTATATTTGGCACATAGGAAGGAAATGATTTATAGTAAACCAGAAGATGTATTGTTAGCTAGTTTCAAAAATCAACCCCCAAATAACATCTAGTGTCTGTATTCTCATCGGTTTGCAATTGTCAATATCCCCTTAAGTTTCAGAAGACCAAAACAAAATGTGATAGAAGCAGCACTTTATGACTGAAATTGAGTTAGAAGAAGCCTTGAAGATTCTTCTGTAATCTCTTAGAATTTTTATCTCAGGGAAGCTGGCCAAGATGTAAGAAGTCCTTTGTTATGATGTGAGGAAGCTCAAGTTAGCCATGTGGTGAAGCTTGGTGGAGAGATGAATAGCCAACCTCCTGTCGTTGCAAAAATTCCTGTCCAATTATGAGACAGACAACAGAAGATAGCTTTAGAAAATCTACCTCATCAAACATTCAGATAACTTCACCCCATACAACTTTAGTCTGCAAACACCTGAAAGAATCTAAGGAAAAAACACAGCACAGAGGAATCCAAATAAACACCAAAGTCACCAGACAAAATAATATATTTTTGTTTCATGCCATTAAATCTTGGAGTGAGTTATTAAACAAAAACAGATGATTAGTTTTTTTTTTTATTTTGCTGCAAAATTTTGGAAAGAGAAATATGTTGACTGATGATAAGTGATGTATATAGCAGATCATACTTCATTCACTGGAGGATGAAAAATGAAGCAAAAATTAAATTTGACCCAGTAATCCCACACCTCCTTATATATCCAAAGGATTTAAAATCAGCATACTACAGTGATGCAGTCACATCCATGTTTATAGCATCTCAATTCACAATTTCTAAGCTATGGAACCAACCAAGTGTCCTTCAATGGATGAATAAAGAAAATGTGGTATATATACACCATTGGCCATAAAAAATAATAACTTTATGAGATTTGCTGGTAAATGGATGGATCTGGAGACTATCATGCAAAGTGAAATAAACAAATCCCCAAATACCAAAGGTCAAATGTTCTCTCTAGTATGTGGATGTTAAAACACAACAAGCAGGGGTAGAGGAAGAATAGAAGTGCAGTGGATTAGACAGGGGAGTGAAGGGAAGGGAGGGGGAATAGGAAAGACAGTGGAATGAATCAGACATAACTTTTCTATGTATGTATGTGAGTACGCAACCAGTGAATCTCCACATCATGTACAACCACAAGATTGTGATCCTAATGAATGTTATACTCCATGTATGTATGTCAAAATACACTCTACAGTCATGTATATCTAAAAAGAACAAAAGTAAACAAACAAGCAAATAAATAAATATTCCATCAGGGAAGAATTTTTACACCATTTTAAAAATAAAAATTCAGAAGTCCAGTCTGTCATTTCTTTCTAATATTGCCATGATGTGAGGAAAAGTTAGCCATAAGAGAGGCTACATGGAGAACCACTTGGCCATCCACTAATGGCAATGCTCCAAAATGTTAACAAGAGTTAAGACTAGGTTACTTATAAACATATGGCAACTTAGAAACATAAACTTCATGAGGAGTTTTTAATTTTATGAAAATATTGTATGGTGAATAATACATAGAATTTAGAATTAGTTGGTCTACACTAAAATATTTGATTTTCCAGTTACTAACTATGTAAAATTGGGTAAAATACAGAATATCATTAATATCTACCTCTCCATTCATGAACTCTCCCAATGATGTCCTTTGAGTCCACCAAAGGTAATCCTTAATCTGAATTTTTTTCTTGCCTATTTGAAATTTTCTAAAGTGGAGATCATATAATACTTATTATTTCATTCCATTTTTCTTCATTCCATATTATGTTTATGAGACTTATCAATTTTGTCCTGCAGAGTCATAGTCTGTGGTTCAGTGTTTTATTTTATTCAATTACAAGTACATATTTATTTATTTTACTCTCAATGGAAATCTCTACTGTTTTCCATTTGGAATGATTTTGAATAGTGCTGTCCTGAATATGTCCTGTTGTACATGCATGCCTGTAATTCTCTTAGAATAAAATCTCAGAGTCAGAGAATAAAGTTATTCTATATTCTATATGTAAAACATATATTCTATATTTGATTCTATATATATATTCTAACTTTATATATAGTTATTCTATATTTAACTTTAAAAGTTATAAATACAAATGTTTTTGAAGTGGTGATGCAAATGTACGTCCAATGGTGTTTGAGAGCTTATGTTTTTTCACAACTTACTAACTCTCAGATTTTCCATCCTAAATTTTAAGTATCAGATATTTTCATTGATGACTCAATTTCTAATAAGAATACTGCCCTGAGGAATATATGAAATGTGTTATGTCTACACAGCAGTATTTTTCCTAGGCTAATTTTGGATATTAGTAGCATTGACGTGTGAACCTCTATTAGAATAAATACATTCATGTGGACCAAAATAATTAATCATTTTTTTCTAAGTTTTCCTTTTATTCTCTTTAATTCCTTCTTTTTGAGAATAAGCAAAGACTGAAATGAAATATAGTGTATGTTCTAGTCAATGCCCATTTGAAGCCCTCTAATTCTAGCCATATAAATCCAAGGCCAATTCAATAATTCTGCCTAATTGAAGATTACTTGAAGTTTCCCCAATGAGCACGAGTAGAGGTCCTTCCTACACCATTTGCTTGTTGAATATGAAAGGAGTATATCCTACTTAATCCAACATTTCATGGCCAGAAAGCCCCATGATAACTTACTTCATTAATTGAGAGAATTATCTTTATAGCTATAAGATATCTGCCCTAGAATTCCTGTCCCCATTTGAATCAGCATCTGATAATTTGTTGGGTATCTATTTGGCTACCTCCGTTCTACCACCTTTAAAGACCCCTAGAAACTTCTAATACTAAGTATTCCATATGGAGAGGAGGGCTATAGTTACTGTTCAATTTTCTAGAACCATACCAAAATGACACTGACTTTGGCACAAGACTGTATAAATATCCAAATACCTTACTCAGGTCCAAACCTAATTTTTCCTACTGTTTTATTCCTAAACAGCTCTCTGTACTAGCTACTTATTTGCCCTTTCCTTCATCATCAGCACTTTGCCATCTATAAGGTGTATTTCCTATTTCCAACTAACATGTAACCCTTGATTTAGAAAGTTCAATCAATGAACCAATTTTCCTTTGGCCTGAAAGCATATAACAACAGAAAATGAGGAGGTAGAAAGGTAGAAGGAGTGATAGATCCACATAATTCCATCATTAGCCTTGGAAGAAGCAAAGTCAGCTGCACATAGATGTAGTTTACATCTACTCAATTTCTTTTTGTCATTTACTATTGAATATAATTTCATTTTACAGTGAGTTCTGTTGAACTTCTCCTTATCTATCCTTCTCTGTATGTGCTTTCATTAATTATTGAGGTCATTTTCTCCAGTTTCCCCAGTAACAAGCTAGAAACTGTTTTTCAAAAGGCATAGAAAGTTCTTCTGTGTCAGGCAGCTTTTAAGTTCTAAGCCCCAGTGATCTTTGCCATGTATAGTATTCAGTTTCTGCCAAAGGCTCCAGTAAGTAACTTCTTGTTGCAGACATGACTGAAATCATCTGGCAATCAGGCTGTAAGGTTCAAGAGAGTCTTTCAGTGCTTGTTTTAGCTCAGGGATTCCTTCAAATTCAGTTTCTTTTCACAGATTTTGTGAATTGAGAGTAATAGAATCCTTAAGTAGGAAATGTGTTTTTACAAAATCCCAAAAGATCCACCTGTCTTTGGACTTCCTGTTTAGTGTCAGTGTCATTAAAAGATAATAATTTACTTGTCACAGTTTGACAGATATCTCTGGTTTCTCCTGGTGGCATAACTCCTCAAAATCTAACACAATGGGCCAGTCTTGTGGTTCAGCTCTGTGTGTCGCCAGTGCATTCCTGATTGTTACCAAGTTTAGATAACACTGCACAAGATTATGACAACAGAAGATGAATTTAAATGACCTGTGGAAAAAACATAAATACATGCTGAAAGTCATTTCACAAAAATCCAGATAATGTCAGATTGGATTTCAAATAAGCATGTATGAGAAAGAAAGTATAAGTGCACATAACATCAATTTCGATTAAACAAGTCTATTATGGCATACCAATTATCTTTTGCCTGTTATTCTTCTTACATTACTTTTTATTATGTTGACTATTGTTTGAGTTATAAGGAGATTCTCTTTTGCATACCCTCAAAGAAGAATGGTCACATTCCATAAGAGTGGGATTTAATATTCTCACTTCAATCATATTTTGATAGAACAGGACTCTTCTATACTTTTGGAATTCTATACTGCTTAATTGTCCTACAGAAAAATGTTTGGGCAATACACAGTCTCCATTCAGCATGTCTGATTGAAAGGAGAAACATCCTTTCCACACATAACATCAATTTCGATTAAACATTCAAGTAATGGCAACAAAAAATTTTGGAATATGTTCTCCAGTCGGTTTCCAGTCCTTATATTAGTTATAGACTAAGTGTGCTCCATCCTTTAAGTTTCACCCCTGATCCTGTAAAAGGACTCACTTCCTCTCCTGTGAGAACCACTGCCACTGGTAAGGTCAAACATCTTGCACACCACTCTCCGACCATCTTGTGTGGTTAAAGGCTTTGGATTCCCTGCTGAGGGTTAGGTGAGCAGATCTCATCTTTCTATAAATCATTTCACGTTATATTTCTTTATCTAAGAGGGTCAATTCGGTACCATATTCAGTGTTTTCTCTTCTAAATCATCTTATTGTGATGTGATCTGGGAATTCTCTCAAGTAGTAAAACCATGGAAACCACAATCCACCTCATTTCTTCATTCTAAGGACTCACTGAGTGATCACTGCCCAGTATCTTGAAAACTGTTTTTTCATGCCCCCCCAAGGCCTTTTCTATATAAAAGGATAAATTTATTCCTTGTTATTTTATCATTGGATGAATGGAGAATTCAAAACTCTCAATTTTGAAAGCAGATTGTAAGGATAACGTGTATCTTAGTGTGAAGCTACCCTTGTTTTTTGTTGTATAAATATTTAATTTTGGGTCTAATGAGTTAAGCCTACACATATGTCAGTTTTCAACTAAACACAACATATTCTCTCTTACTGTTCCTGCTGTTTGTTAAATAAGATTAAAAACACTTGCTTACACATATAGGACATTGAGAACTGCATCAAAACACTGATTTCCACTGCATTGCCAGGAACTCTTCATTCATAGAAATCTAAAACTTGTCCAGGGGTAGAACAAAACTCTTATCTTACCTTGATCAGGCTACAGTTTAAGAATTACTAACTTTCTTCCCAAAGTCAAATTATCAGACTGATGCATATAGAGGGCCCTTCACCCAAGCATGCACTTGTGTTCACAGAGAAGAAAAATATAGTTTAATTTTGTCCTGGATTTCTTCCAGGTGGGTTTCAATAAAACAGAGATTTGCTGATATCTGCCTTCACCCTCAAGTCCAAACGGTGAAAACATTTTCAGATTTAGACATTTTCCTGTAGGATCTTATAATCTTGTGCAACTGGCTCAAGTGATGAAAAATATCAGCAAAGGCATCTGGCCCCACAGCCGTTCTCCATCTTCTAGATACTCAATGAAATCTGCACACAGTCTTCCTGAAAGCCTTCCAGCAATTTACCTTTCAGTTAAGCACCCTCTTGAGAACTTCTTGCTAAATTAAGAGTCTGTGTTTAATAGGAAATTTAGGCTGTAGTTGTCCACCTTCTCAGTTTTTAAAAAATATATTCTTGAGCAAATTGGACTGTTCGTCGAAATTGATCATTTTTGTAGCATTATCCAGATGTGTTCATTCTATTTCTAAGAGTATTTGACATTAACAGCTCCCTGGGGAGAAAGCAGTGTGCTTCACAATTTTCATTTTATTATGAGAGAAAATTCTCCCATGCAGTCTGTCTACCTCTGATGAGTCACCACTAATACAGATTCTAACAGAGTTTCTCCAAAACAGAACTGTGCCTCCAGATATTAAGACACAATATTAAATATGCCTTGACCTATGTTTGGTGCTGTCCTTTGCAGCAGATGCTGTTTTCCTGATTACCATCACTTGCCGTTCTTACAACTGAGGCAGCATGACATTTATTGTTGAAATCTGTTAACTCATCTACTTGGCTAGAGAGCTCTTGTTTTCCAGTTTGTGACACAAAGCCCTGTAAACATCATGGGGCATGTCATCAATATGTCAATTGATCATACTGTTTGAGATTAGAACATTTTCAATTTCTCATACTGAATCCTGCCCTAGTATTTCACTCAATATAATTTCACATGCTGACAATCGTAGCTTCTCAAGAACTGTGACCTTTCTTTTTTTCTTGGCAACAATTTATTTCTAGAACCCCGTTCACTGAATACAACTTTGTAAACAAAGGATTATTTTGTCTTGAGATAAATGCCATCATTACTTAGCAAATTTCTCTTCTCTTACTTCATCATTTTAATTTTTCTAGAGACATTTATACACACAGGTGTGTATGTATGTGTGCATGTGTGTGTGTTTCAAACACTATAATAAAAAAAGAATTCAAATTGCCAACACATATAATCTCATTGATAATCAGTTTCTTTTTAAAGGTGGGTGATTTTTTTGGACTTGTAACACTACTTTAGTGAACTGACTTAGAAAATTATAATTCTCCATCAACCTGTTCAAAACTTTTCATAGGCCTTGACCTGGATATTTCTCTTCTATGTTATACGTCATCTTCACAAATCACCAACTTTGACAAATTCAGACATACTTGGGAGGGGAAGCTAATTAAATTGGAGAGCATTAAAATTAATGAGAAATCACAAAATATATGAATAATTTCAATTCAGCTCTAAACTACACACTCTAAGCTTTGCAACTTTCACAACTACAACAAAATGTTGGGGGGCTGGATAGCTGAATCAATGTAAATAAATATTCATTTTTCAAAGCAAAAATTTCTCTCCAATTTTCTGCTCTATAAGTAGAGCATATATGCTCCTGTAAGTCAATAACACAAAGGGTGAGAGTTGGATCAAGTAATTTGGAAAGAAGTGACTACATTACTGACCTACTGGTCCTCTTCTACGCAATAGAAAGCTCACCAATGACCATTGACACTTATCTCACATCAAAAGTGAGAATGGTCATATCATAAACATAGCATTGGTGTTGTCTAGCAGAAAGACTGAAAAACCTATAGAGAATGCTGAGTGACTGATAAGAACAGAAAGTTCAAAAACCAGTATTCATTTTTTAGTCATAATCTCTCACTTGACTACTAGTGTTATCTCTAAGAACCTAAGTGTCCTGTGAAATATTGAGGAACCTAATCTATTGTATAGATGTTCAAGTCCCCAAATTCTTCCCCATGGCTCTGTGAGACTCTGTGAGACCACCAGAAACTCAATTAGTTTCTTGGTCTTCTAAAAATGAGCTACCACTACCGAGGAAAAAGCAACTTAACTACTAGTTTCAGTTCTACTTTCTTCTCCTTCATGACCACACCTCCATAATTATTCTTCGATTTCTTAGCTCTCTACTAACTTCAAGCAGACATTTGAAAATATTTTATCTGTCTTTTTAAATTGTTCTCAGCAAGTTGGGTACAATTACTTAGTCCACTGTTACCAGAAGTAAAAGCTCCTAGTAAAGATAAGAAAAGAGATCTTTTCTTATCTCTCATTGAGGTAATCTAAGTTCATTACTTTAAATGTATGCTGATAATTTCTAAATTTTACATATAATGTTTAATTTTTGCCCATATTCATAACTGCCTATTTGACATATTCTTTTGTTTTAAAAACATGCCTCTGAAATATCATAGTTCAAATAAGAAATTTGAAAATTTTCCTGTTTTCACATTTGTTTTTCTGTCTCCCATATGTCAATAGATGGCATACTCTCTATCTGGTTGCTCTTGGACCATTCAGGACACCATTAACAAATCACAAAAACTGAGAGTTTTTAGAAACAGAAATTTAATTCTCACAGTTCTGGAGTCTGGAAAGTACAATACCAAGGCAGATTTGGTGTCTGAAGAGGGCCTGCTTCCTGGTTCATAGATGGCAACTTCTTGCTTTGTCCTCATATGGTGGAGGATTTAGCCAGCATGTGAAGACACTAAGTTTTATCCCATACCAAAAAAAAAAAAAAAAGAAAGAAAGAAAATACATACATATATGTGCATGTATTTCAGCATTAAACTTGGAACACATTTATTTAATGCTTAATACATTTGGAATACATTTAAACCTGGAATACATTTTTCTCTGCAGTACATTTATGATTTTTTCATAGATATGTCTATATCATTTAATTTGTTAAGAAGTTCTTTTTATTTGTTCTTTTTAGTTATACATGATATTAGAGTATATTTTAACATATCTATACAAACATCTTACTCTAAATATGATTCCAGTCTTGTACATGATGTGGAAATTCACTGTGGTATATTCATACATGTACCTAGTAAAGTGATGTCAGATTCATTCCACTATCTTTCTTATCCCTGTGGCCCACTCCTTTCCCTTCATTCCCTTTGTCCAATCCACTTAACTTCTATTTCTCCCCTCCCTTGTTGTGTGTTAGTAAGCATATATCAGAGAGAACGTTTGGCCTTTGATTTTTAGGGATTGGCTTATTTTGACATTATAATTTTATATCAATTTATTTATGTATTTTATAGCACTTATTAGATTGGATTACCCAATGTAATTTTTGTTGATATTTTACATGTCCATTCTTTTTACATGTAAATAAATATATTTATATTTTTTTCTATTTATATTTAGTGTTTCACAATACAGGAAATTCCCATCTAATATGTCTTCACTAAACTTGAAGCTCACCGATAAAATAAGCTAGTATCTTTGAAATTAGCATTAGATTGCTCCATTCTCATGGATTTGTTGCTATTTATTATTAGTCTTCTTAAAAGTTACACTATCTCTTGGCTTTTTGATGCATGTCTTTATAGGATTTCTTCTTTCTTGACTTTTTTCTTTCAATTTCCTTTCATACAAACATTCCTCCCTCCATGTTCCTAATGTTCTCTTTTCACTTTTCATAAGGAAAATGCAAAACATGTTAATCTCATTGATAAATGATTACTTTAAACCATTGCTTGTGTGCTTGTGGTCTCCAGGACCTTATTTTTTGTCCAAGAATCTTTCTTGATCCCCGTACTTTATTCTTACCTTCTGGATATTTCTGTTTGAATTGCCTATTGGTATTTCAGTGACAGCATGTTTAAAACTTAAGTAATCATACATTTCTTACTTCCATTTCCCAAGCTATGAACAGAACAAATAACATCTTTCCATTCTGTTTCATTTATTAGTTCTTTGAATGCCATCCAAACATTAAGACTTGTGATTCAAGATTATCTTCTACTCAGCAACATCTTAAATATTACCAGCTATCACCAAATATTGTTTCTCTGTTTCTGAAAGGTTTGCATTTTCCTTAACTTTAACTGCTCTTCCACAGCTTCAGTTTGTTGTTTTAAGGTCGCGCTGCGTGGGTCCGCTGGACGAGTTAGGGTCCTAACAGAGGAAGAGGGCTCTCAGGGAAGACGAAATGGGGTCTCCCAGGATGGGGGTGACGGCCCACGGAGCCATTGCACCCAGACCCCGGGGTGTAGGTAAAAAAGTGCTCTACAAGAGTGAGATGCAGAAACACTATTTATTCCAGAAAGTACAAAAGTTTATATACACTCCTGGACCAATCAGGCCCAAGGTTACAAACAAAGGGGTTCTTTCTGTCAGGCACACAGTCCATTAGCATAGAATGGGGAAAGATGGAAGGGAGGGGTTGAAGATATGGAAAGTGCTCCTACATCAGTTCTTTAGTAACTGTGGATAATTGTACTATTATCATGACTTACTCAATTATTTCTTGTGCCAGTTCTCTTGCTTCCAGTCTCTTCTTCATAGTACTGCAAAATAAATCTAAAAGGTAAAACATGTTAGTGGACTTGGTAAATTCTTCTGCCACCCAATCCAGTGTCTTTATGGTGTCCATCTGCAACAGAGAAATTCAGTCAACACCATCTGTCTAGCATCTGTTTTCAGTCAATAAAATACTGATGGTTTTCTTTAGTATTATGTAAATATGTGACTTACTGGGAATCCATGGAGCACATTTAATAAATGAATGTTATGTGCCAGTAATTATGCCAAACCCAAATGATGGAAGGTGCTATCTTTAAATTGGTCTTCAAAACCAAGTGAGGGATTTAGAAATATAAGCAGGAAAATCACAGAACAAAATTATTGCAACTGCTGGATGTGTATATAAACTTATGAAAACACAAGATATTAAAAAAACAAATAAAATCCTTCATATTCACTTTCAAAAAGTTTTGAACTAATTCTAAAGAGAATAACTTTGATTATAATAGGTAAAGTAATGATAAGCAAGCTTTTGGGGGGCAAAGGATACCAAGATTTATGAAAGGACAATTAAAAAATCTGAACATATAAGAAATATCAGAGATAATATCATTTTAAATGGAAAAAAAATTGAAATCATTCCCTCTAAAAGCTGGAACAAGACAAGGATTCCCTCTTTTAACACTTTTATTCAACACCATCCTTGAAACTCTAGCTGGAGCAATTAGAAGAAAGAAATTAAAGGGATACAAATAGGAAAAGAGGAACTCAAACTATCACTATTTGTCAACAACATGATTCTATATTTAGAAGATCCAAAAAATTCCACCAGAAAACTTCTAGAATTAATAAATGAATTCAGTAAAGTATCAGGACATAAAATTAAGACCAATTAACCAATTACATTCCTATACGTCACTGATGAATCAACTGAAAGAGAAATTGATAAAACTAACCTATCCACAATAGCCTCAAAAAATAAAACAAAATACTTGAGAATCAATCTAACAAAGAGGTGAAAAAACTTTACAATGAAAACTACAGAATGCTAAAGAAATTGAAGAAGACCTTAGAAGATGGAAATACCTCTCATGCTCTTGGATAGACAGAAAATCTTAAAGCTAAAATGCTCCAAAATCTAAAAACTTTGGATATCAACATGAAAAAAGTAGAAAATTACTCATTGGACCTCATGTAATAGGACTCAGTCAAAGTCCAGATTTCTCAAAAAAATTATATAAAAATACCATCAGGCTATGTATATATACATGGTATATATAAAACATAAATTTTATTTTAGTCTTTGGTCCTATCCCCTAGATATTTCATTATGTACAAGCAAGTATTGTAATATGTAGTACTTCTGATCCCATCTCTGGGGTAAGAGATAATTAATCTTTACATCAAAAATCAATAAAAGGAAAAAAATCAATAAAAGGAAGTACAAGAAATCAAATAAATAAAAGGAGGTATGATGAAAAGTTCTGCTATTATATAAAGATAATTACAATAATGTTGAGTAAATAGGCAAAATCAATTTATTTAGAGATTTTATTGGCAAAATAATGTATACTTTCTACATCATTGAGCTCCATAATTACAGATTGTTGTCATGTTAATCAATCATATGAAGAAAAGAACTGATAGTTAAAGAAAGTTGTATTAGCCCAAAAAGCATCCAACTGCACAGATAAAATTTGTTCTATTGTATGATTGCTCTGCTTTATTTTTGTGTTTGCAAATTCTCAAGATTATTGACAGGGATTTGAAGCAGAAATGTGTTAGTGGAAGTCCCAGAAATAGGTGGCATCAGAAACTTCAAACCAAATTTGAATTCACTTCTTCACAAAGGAAATAAAATTTCAGGAAAAAGAAAGGAAAAAAAGAAAAGAAAAGAAAAAGAAGAAATTCTCTTTATTTTGACTCTACTTAACTTTGTTAACATTTGTAAGTAAGATATAATATGAGCCTGAAACCTCAAGCATTTGCTGCACATTTTAAGTGACAAAGAAAACATTATATATTTCTTTGGTAACACAGGTAGGAGAGCTAAATTCAAGAGTGATTGAGTCACAGTTTGTTATGACAAACTAGCCAAGAACACAGGTTTCCTAACAATGAATCCCTGCCTTTTAACCATGATATTTTAGATTATAAACAAAAGATTAATTATTCTTAAGCAAAGATAATATTAACAGTGAGAATAAAACAGTAAAGTATCAATAATTACCAATATTAATTAAAGTACAGATTATTTCTTCTGTGAAGTGTCTATACAGTTCCTTTACCCATTTACTTATTATTTAATTTCTTTATTTTTAGTGTTAAGTTTTTTGAGTTTTTTCTATATCCTGGGGATTAATGCTTTATCTGAGGTTCAAGTGGCAAAGATTTTCTTCCATTCTATAGGCTCTCTCTTCACACTCTTGCTCATTTCTTTTGCTATGAAGAAGCTTTTTAGTTTGATACCATTCCATTTGTTGATTCTTGATTTCACTTCTTGTGCCTTAGGAGTCTTGTTGATGAATTCAATTCCTAAGCCAACATAATGCAGAGTTAGGCCTATGTTTCTTTCTAATAGCTGCAGGGTTTGTGGTTAATGCCTAGATCTTTGATCTACTTTGAGTTTTGTGCAGGGTGAGACAGGAATTAAATTTCATTCTGCTGAATATGGATTTCCAGTTTTCCCTGCACCATTTGTTTAAGAGGCTATGTTTTCTCCAATGTATGTTTTTGATGCCTTTGTCTAGTATGAGATAACTGTATTTATGTGTGTTTGTCTCTTCTATTCTGTTCCATTGGTTTTCATGTCTATTTTGGTGCCAATAGCATGCTATTTTTGTTACTAAAGCTCTGTAGTATAATTTGAAATCTGGTATTGTTATGCCTCCTTCTTTACTTTTCTTACTAAGAAAATATGAATGGCTAACAAACACATAAAAATGTTCAACATATCTAACAATTAAAGAAATGCAAATTAAAACCACACTGAGATCTTATCTCACCCCAGTCAGAATGTCTATTATCAAGAACACAAGCAACCATAGATGTTGGTGAGAATGTGAGGAAAAGGATACACTCACATATGGTGGGCCTGAAAATTGGTGTAACCACACTGGAAAGCAGTATGGAGATTCTTCAAAAAAAATATGAATGGAACCACCATTTGACTTTGCAATACCACTCTTCTGTATATATCCAAAGGAGTTAAAATCAACATACTACAGTGACATAGCCATGTCAATTTTTATAACAGTTCAATTCATGATAGCTAAGCTATGGAACCAACCTAGGTGCTTTTCAACAGATGAATGGATAAAGGAAGTGTAGTATATTATACACAATGGAGTATTACTCAGCCATAAAAAAGAATGACTTTATGACATTTGCCAGCAAATAGATAGAACTGGAGATTATCATGCTAAGTGAAATAATCCAATCCTAGAAAACCAAAGGTCAAATGTTCTCTCTGATATATGGATGCTAACACAAAATAAGGATGTGGAGGAGAATAGAACTTCTATTCTAAGTGCATTAGACAAAGAGAAATGAAGGGAAGGGAGAGAGATAGGAATAGGAAAGACAGTGGAATGAATCTGACATGACTTTCTTATCTACATATATGAATACACCAATACACCATAGTGAATCTCTGCATTATGTACAACCACAAGGTTGGGATTCTGGTTATAATATGATGTACTCCATGTTTGTATAAATATGTCAAAATACCCTCTACTGTCATAACTAACTAAAAAGAACAAATAAAATTTTTAAAATATATGAATTATTTGTATATAATAGTAAAGCCAATGTAAAACAGATATACACAGGTGCTTTAAAGCTTAAATGACATATAAATGCACTTGCAAATCTACCATGTATATAAAAAACATTCCAATAAGCACTACTCCCAAAGGACCTAGTCCCAAATGACTGTCCTTTAACAACAATTGTCCCATGCATTTAACTATTTGGCTATTTAATTCTAATTATAAGATTGGGGGGAGCTACCAGGAATTGAACTCAGGGGCACTCGACCACTGAGCCACACCCCAGGCTATTTTGTATTTTATTTAGAGATTGGGTCTCACAGAGTTGCTTAGTGCCTTGCTTTTGCTGAGGCTGTCTTTGAACTCGCAATCCTACTGTCTCAGCATCTTGAGCCACTGGGACTATAGGCATGCACCACCGTGCTCAGCTAAGATTTTTGGGTATTTTGCAGTACTGGGAATTGAACCTATGGCCACTCTACCACTGAACAAGATCACCAGTCCTGTTTTGTTTTGTTTTGTTTTGTTTTGTTTTGTTTTGTTTTGTTTTGAGACAGGGTCTTTCTAAGATGCCCAGTTTGATCTTGAACTTGCAGTCTTCCTGCCTCAGCCTACTGAGTAGCTAAGATTATAGGTATGCACCACAACACTTGGAAAATTACAATTTTCATAAGTAATCATAATTCAGTAAAATCAGATCAAGTGGCAAGTCTAGTCTCATTTCTTTTCAAGTTGTCATAACATATAGCAAATAAGCAATAAACATTCTTTCTTTTCATATATAGTGTTTTTCAATGATAAGTTCTTATAAATTATCTGAAAAAAATTTTACATGAAATGAGTTTTGAAGAATTATGCAAAAAGCATGTTAATTCCATAACAGACCACTTTTTCTTCATTGACCTGTGCTGTTGAACTCTTACAAACACAGTAGTCACAAGAATATAATTGCTGGGTAAATTAAGTAGGATATAATGTTTGCAGTTTGTATTTTTCTTCTTTGAAACTGGTAAATATCTATTTGTTTCAAAAGCTCTTTGATTTCTGATAAGTAAAAGATAAAAATACATTTATGAAAGCTTGTTTTTGCATTTGGTAACTAAAGTTCTTTACATTTTAAACATACCTGAATGACATAATTATAGTTTCACAGGATATATATTTACAGGCAAATAGAACTCTCTCTATACTAATGCCACTTTAATTATTAGCGTAAAAATTTTTGAAAGAAAAAACCATTTGCTTTCTTCATTCTTTTGTCTATTCTCCTAAACAAGAATTTCTGCCAAGTTCTGTTCATGAATTCAAAATGAGGAATTACTTAAAACATTTTTACCTCATTTTACAAGGAGGGATCATTATGTTAAATATATGTTACTAGATACTAGTGACCAGTAAGAAAAATTGTATTTGCTTTTACTAAGATAATTATAAATCTTCAGAAGAAAAGCAGTGCGACAAACTAAAAGGATTTTTTTCCTTAATAAATCTTGAATTACAGCATGCAGCATACTAGCATTTCATTATCAGTCAGTCAATTACAACAAATCAAAAAGAGAGCTAGGATGTGGGCAGACATAAACATTTGACAAGCTAAATAGAGAGAAAGTTGCACCTGAATGTGAATCAAGGAAAAGAAAATATTTCTCAACACTTATCATTTCCTGAGGCTAATGGTCTCTTGTAAGAGCAGCCTTCCGGCACCTGTTTCTCTCCCAGTGTGACTTTTTTTAACTCACAAAGAGAAATGGATGCTATAAAGGCAAATTGAGATCTATTTTCAGTGGTTCTTTTGACTTCCGTGAGCATTAAATGTATTTTGCTTTTCACTGAGCATGAAATGATTTCCATCACATAATAGTCACATTTTTTGAAAATTCAAGAAAAAGAACATTGTGATATTAAAAGACTATAATGAGAGTATTGTATTTGTGCTGTTAAAGTGATCATGAAATTATTTACATTACTCATTGTGATCAAAACCTCTCTATATACACAGATACAATTCTTAAAAGAGAACAACTACAAATAACAATATATTTTTTAATAAAAGAAACATAATATGCAAAAAATTCAAGATCTAAAAACTCTATGGTTTTTGGTCTCATGGAAGAACAGTTTTAAAGCTCATATTTCTAAAATTTTGCTGTGAAATTCATATAACAGTAGTTCAACTGATATATATCTCCACGTTGATTTTTTTCATGTAGAATATGCAATATGGAAAAGAACATAAGTTTGTCACATATATTTATATATGTATATTTACACACCCACATATACCTACATGCTTTCATAAACTTTGTGTATGCTTATGTATATTTATATTATATATGTATATATATATATATAAATTACATATAATCTTTTGTATTACTTGCTGATTTACTGACAATGCATTTTCAATTTCTGTCTTATGTCTGGATTTCTATTTAAGTGTTCCATAAGTCTGAACATCAGATTACAAAATTTCCAGTATATATTTATCTCTTCAGAAAAAAATTATTTCTTAGGTCACTTTTTTTTAAATTTTCTTTCCCAGTCAGTAAATTAAAAGAGGCAGGTGAACATCTATCTGTAAGAGTATGAATTTAGCTCAGGGTTAAAGATGACACTTCCAGAAAGAGATGAAAATAGCTTGGAGAAAAATTTGTGAATATGAGAGTATTATTTACCTGGTCTTAATAAACATATTCTTTCTAGAAAGCTAAATGCTTCTAAAATCTTATTAGATCCTTCCCATGTCCTAATCAATACCTTTGTAAAATTCTATAATGTTATTGTAAAAACCAGTACCAAAACAGTGAGACAATCTAAGCAACCAGGGACATGAGATTAGTATCTGGAAAAATCAGACCATCTCTGAAGACCTGGAATTGTCTCAGATATACTGTGTGTATACTGTGTCTCAGATATACTGAGGTGTAAGAGATTTTTAGTTTTCTTTTTCCAAAAGGGAAAGAAAAAATAATAATTCCACAGTTATTAACAACAACTAAACAATTGTGAGGGACTAAGAAGCTGCCTTTGAGACATAATTATTACCAAAAAATCTGTTATAAAATGAATATTTACCTGATACTGCAGGTAAAGAATGTAGAAGAGTGATCAGCACATAGTGTGTAGTCAGTAAATACTGACAATAATTAACAGCAACCATTATAAGATAATAATATTTATTATCAATAAATATTTATTACCAATAAATATTATATAGAATTAATTTGCTAAGAAGGTATAGAGGAAGTTCAACTGACCCAGATGAAATACAATGGGTCTCCACTCGTAAAACCTTCTCTGAGTCAGATCACCCACTTCAATTGAATCTTAAAGAAAGAATAGTAGTGAGTTACAAAGAGTAATTCAGGTATAAAGAATTCTATGGGCAAAAGCAAAATCTTATCCTGTTTTCAGCAATCACTAAGTAGTTCAAAACTTATTAACCCAATGTTTACATGTGAATTTTTATATGTGCTATTTACATTTATATGTATAAAAGTGTATGAATGTCATCATGCTACGTTGTAATCATTTATTAGTTTGATTTCCCCCAATATAGTTTTATTCAAGAACAGAGGCTTGGTCTTTAGTATTACAGTATTCTCTAGTGCCCATGCAACTACAGTGAACATTTGATGAATGAATGAAAAAAAATGAGTAAGAAGTGATCACCTTTTTGTAGAATGCATGCAATATAGAAAGAAAACAAATCAGATCAAAGAAGAAAGCTAATAATTTCAATGCAAGGAGATAAAATAGGAAGAGGAGCAAAGAAGACGATGTCATTATCTGTGTGTACAGAAGTACAGAGCTATAGGACAGCCAGAGTAAAGCTTGGAACACCCAATGATGGATTTTGTGAGGTGTATAATTTGCTGATGCTTTCTCAAGGAACTGGTGGATGAAGAATGCAAGTAGCAAAACGTCCATTTGAGGCCACAAAGTTGTGTCATAAATACAAGTGACAAGAGGCAAGATCATGCAGAAGCAAAATCCATCATACCCATCAGGTCTCTGGAACCCAACTGACACCAGCTTCTCACTGTCTCACAATCAGGAGAATCATTATTCATCCATAAAACAAATAAGTAAATACATTGAGCAAATGCTAGAAAAACTATCAAACTGTATTTAAGAGAAAGCAGAAGTCCTAATTTATGGCTTCATACATGAAGAAAATATCAGATCCAGTGGACAACATTTGCTTGGGTTTATTTGCTAAACTGTGTTCCCACTATTAGTTCTACATGTATATTGATAGGACTTATTAATAAAAATCTAACAACACAATTAATCACATAAATGTCCTTTCAATCAATTTTTTCAAAAATGATAATCTCTCTCAAGTAAATTGTAATCTACTGGGGACTGTATCATACTTTTGTCAGATTGTAGAAAATACTATTAAGTTCTGTCTTGATCCCCTCTCCAGAATCAGCACTCACATTCTCCAAGTACTGGAGATATTGACTGTTGATGGTTCATGTTATGTGTCCTTCACTGGGAATTGCACTGGCCATCCCTGTGTAATTCTTATAGTCGTGCACAGGGCTTGGTCTGCACTCAGAGACTGGCTGAGGCAGATATATTTATTCTACCTTTCTTCTCTCAATTCAAGACAATTCTGAAAGATGATAAAGCTCCAAAGCTTCACATACATTGGTCAAACCTTCACCTCCAACCAAATTGTGGTATTCATTCTTTCTTTTCTCTGTTTACTCTTGACTTCCTCATGTACTTATGGGTGTATCCCTCTAGAACATTCCTCAAAAAAATCACAATTGTGTAACTCAAAGTTTACTTATGAAGATCAACTCAAAACAGCCACCACCAAAGGTACTTCTAGGAAGCACATTCCAGTAGGAGGCTATGAAATCGATCATTTGCTAGCAGGCTTTCACCAAGAAACCGTAATGGGTAGTAAAGAGGAGTATAGCCAGCTTCTGATATGCTATAGTAACGAAATTGACAAAACTCCACCAATGGTTAACTGGAATGGAACATCAGTAGAAAAGCGCATCCTGATCTGTGTAACACTTTTACCACTGGAGAAATATGACAAGTTGGTGAATAAATACCATAGAGGGTGCTGTTGACTTCCATTAACAAATGAGGAGAGATGATGACAGAGTTGGGAAGATTAATCACTAACTCATGGCATAATGTGAAAGCCAGAGAAGCTCCCTGGTAACATTTATGGAAACCTTGATCTTTCATATCTGAAAGCAGTCAGAGCAGAGAACCAGGCTTAGGACTCAGCAGAGGAGCTTCAAAATACTGCATTCTCAAGGCTCGTAAATCAAAGGCAAGACTATAATGAGAAAGCAGTGGAACCTCATGTTGAAATGAGGGAAACTCGTCAAGCACAGTCTGAAACTTGAAATCTCAGTATCTTTGAAGTCACTCCTCTTTTTTTATGAAAAGATTGTAACTCTCTCTGCCTCATGATAATGCAAAGACCTCAAATGAGGCATGTGCCTTAGAGGATCACCTCCTCCTAACATTCTGATGAGGATTACATAGCAGTACAGCCAAGCTTCACAGTAAAAAGGAGACACCAAAATGGCTGCAGGACCTAAGTAGCACATGGTGGCTGCAATTGAGAGAACATCTGTGAGTCTGGAATCCCAGGGTACCTAATTTCAACTTGAATTCGAGTGTGTGAAAATGTAGCAGTATCGTATCATAAAGTTTTAGTTGCCTGGTATGAAGCTTAAGATAGAAAGCAAAAACATTGTTATGCTGGTTGTTGGAAGCTTCAGGGGTTAAAAAAGAAGATGACACAAAATAAATGAAATAGAAATGCTAGCGCTATCCTAGTCAAAAGTGGAGAGAGCTATTAACAGGCACAGAGAAGAGGCTATGTCAGAATATATATACTAAATAACACTGAAAACTGTCGGGTCCACGAGGGAGCCTGCATCAGAGGCCAGCGCCCACGCAGGCTGAGGGGAGTTTGGGGTGGTAATCAGCCTGCACCAGTGTGGGCTGCGGGGAAGGGGGGAGGCAATCTGCCGGCGCCAACCTGGGCTGTGAGGAGGCCATCGGCTCCTGCCAATGCAAGCTGTCAGGCAGTAACCAGCCCGGGCTCACGGGGGCTACAGGCTGCAAGGAGGGAGGCAGCAATCAGCCAGTGCAGGTGCAGGCTGCAACGAACGGAGCAGCAGGCTACAAGGAACGGAGCAGCAGGCTGCAAGGAATGGAGTGGCGGGCTGCAGGGAAAGGAGCAGTGGATGGCCCAGCAGATGGCAAGCTGCAGGGAAAGAAGCGGGAAGCAGCCACATGCGCAGAGGAGCAGCCAGAAGTAAGCAGGAACCAGAAAAAAAAGAACTGTGACATCAGCAGGATGCCCTGACCAATACCAGGGGGTACAGGACTCTGGATGCCCTCCTCTTCCTGCCTCAAGCCCTTCTCTTCCGGCCTTAAGCCTTCCCCTTCCTGACCGAGCCCTATAAATTCTTTGTGCTTGCAAACGCACATGCATTTTCTCCCAATCTGCCCTGTTGAGCAGGAGTTTGCCCCGGAGTGTACTTCCCAATAAAGCCTTTCCCAGCGGTTTTGCTTTGCAATTGGTGCTTGCTCAGCAGTTTTATTTTACCTCCTTTGGTCATTTGATCTTACAAAAACCCTACCAACAAACTGTGCTCCAGAAGAGCACCTAGAGGACTCTCTTGATCAATTTGATAGGAATTCCTTGAAGAGGGAACATTGTAAATGTTTCTTCAATTTTCTGTATGTTGATGTTTTGACATCATAAAAACTTTTCTGTCTGTTCAGAGACTGTAAAGCTAATCCTTAAAGGTAAGAAAAGTCTGGTAAAGAACATGCCTTTGATATGCAAACTATGCAATCCAGAGCTCTACCTCCTCTATCTGGCCTTTACACTCCAGGAGACAGTGTGTGCCTTAACCTACCTTAACCATTCCAGGACCAGGAACCAGGCAATATAAATCCACTTCTCCATCTCATACCTGGTAAAGTTATTTAAACTAGATAATCCTAACTTTTTATCCTCTCTGCCTTACTATAAATTTTATGATTTTTTTTCTTGAGATTTTCTCTATCTCCTTTTTTGAAAAAAACATAACTACTTCATAGAAGAATTATAAAACAGAGCAGAACCAACACCATCGTAGAGGAAAAAGCTAGCTATATTTTGCAGATCAGATCAAATGGTGGCAATGTTGTTTCAAGACTAAGCTCCCTGAGAAAAATAAAGTTACTAAGGATCTAATGATAAAATAAATCACTGGTATCATTGAAACATCAACATAGTGTAATCATCAGGATGCACACCCAAACTATAATGTCCCCCAGAGGGATACAACTGGCAGACAGCTGTGAAAACAGTGAATGAACAAGATGCTCCTAATACTTGGGGTATTCCCTTTTTGAACTTAGTGATAAGGAAGAAATTACTAATGAATCACTGTTCTCTAACCTTGATGTGAAGGAATAAAGCCTTAGTCAGGTAGATAGGTTCATTGCAGCTAAGAACCTAGTGTTTGCATAGACAGCAATATAAAGTTTCCACATGACCCTGGGAGCACAGCAGTTTTCTGACTATTGGTGAGTAGCCCAAAAAGAGTTCAATGCATGGTCTTCATTTATTACTATGGGAAGGGAATCACTACTGTTATGGTTTGGACGTAAGGTGTACCCCAAAAGCTCACATATGTGGCAATGAAAGAAGGTTAAGAGGAGAAATGATTGGGTTGTGAGAGTCTTAACCCAATCAGTGAATTAATTCCTTGATAAGAATTAACTGAGTGCTAACTGAAATGGTATGATGTGACTAGAGGAGGTGGGAATTAGTGCATGGCTTTGATGTATGTATTTGTATCTGGAGAATGGAGTCTTTCTCTGCTTTTTGAATACCATGATGTGAGCTGCTTCCCTCTGCCATGCTCTCCCTCCATGATGTTCAGCCTCATCTCAAGCCCTAAGAAATGGAGCCGGCCTTTTATGGTCTAAGATCTCTGAAATCCTGAGCCCTTAAATAAACTTTTGCTCCTTACAGTTATTCTCATCAGATCCTTTAGTCACAGCAGTGAGAAGGCTGACTCAAACAACTAGTATGTGGAATTCCTAAAATTTCTTGAAACAGTAGCTAAGAAACCCAAAATGTAAAGCTAATAAATATTTTATTCTTCTTTTCAACTTTATCTGTTTTTATATTTTCAAAATATATATTTGTTTTCATATAAATCATTTTGTCAGAAAAATGATAAGATGCCTTATGAAAATGTGATAAATTATCTTTCATTAAGTTCTTTGATTAAGTAATTCAATAAATTTAAAAAACCATGCTTATTGAGTTCAGTCTTTGGACTCTATTGTTTAAAATGATTAATATCAGATGTTATTATAAATTCAGGCTAGCATGTAATATATTTTAATCTTTTGATGTGTCTACTATTAATCTTCCTCAAATATAGAAATGTGTTTTATTAAACTTTATATTATTATAGTTTAAATTTTATTGAAGTTTTATATTTTATTACATTTTAACAGAGTGTGGCAATTCCATATCTAAATTCTTATAGTTAAAATTTGTAAAATCTTTATTGGGGTGGAATTTTGTCTTTTCTTGAATAATAAAATCTAGACATAAAAAAATGCTTTCTTTTTCATCTTGGTTTCTAGGAAATTTCAAGTCCATCTTTGTACTTAATTGCTGCTTTTAGCCTCTGACTATATATTTTCTGGCACAAGTATTATCTTAGACTTAAAATGAATCATTTTCTCTTAGCTTTATATTAATGATTTATTATATAATGCACCTCAGATCTTTAATAGATTTAGTTGGGTTAGGATTAACAACAAAGGAATAGGATCAATTGCTTTTCTATTTTTCCTCTAAGCAGTTATCTTTTTTGTAAATAATAAAATTATAAATTTGAATTGGTAAAACTGCATCAGAGAGCAAGGAGGACACTTAGAGTTCAAATTTGTTCACTATGTACTAACCCTGGAGTTGGTTAATTACAAATAGGGAAAAACAATTAGAAAATGCATGAGTGAAACTGACAATTAATAAACTGCAGTATGTTTTACATTCATTGAAGGTTTTTTTAACAAATTAGAATATGTTTCTCAGACTCTGGAGCCACTGGAATTATAGGTGTGCACCGCTGTGCCTGGCAGAATACATAATTTTAAATACAGTATTTTCTTCAATGGTACCATTCATTTTCGATCAATACAACTGTGACATTGCCCTGCTGTACCTTAATACATGTTACTGTTATTTTACCTTGCTTTTATTTTTTATTTTAATTTTATTTATTGTAGGTCTGGGAATCAAACCCAGGGCTTCACATATGCTAGGCAAGTGCTTTACCACTGAGCAACATCTCCAGCTCATCTTGCTTCTGAAGATCAAGATTATGTTCTCAAATTACTTATTACAGTTTAAAAATTTCCATCTGCTATAGACAGAATGCTCACGCCCCACCCATTCATGTGTTGAAAGCTAATCCCCAGTGTTATGGTACTTGAAAGTGGGGCCTTAAAGAGTAGAAGAGATCATGAAAGCCCTTATAAATAAGATCAGTTCCCATATGAAATAGACCATAGTGAGTTCCCTCAGCCCTTCTGCCATGTAAAGCCACAGTGAGAAGATGGCAGTCTACTGGCCAGAAAGAAAACCCTCATCAGACACTGACTGTCTATTCTTTGACCTAGATCTTTCTATTCTTCAAAATCATTAGAAATAAATTTCTGTTACTTGTAAGTCACCCAGTGCACAGAAATTTGTTACAGTAATCTAAATAGACAAAGGCTAAAACTCAATGCCAAGAAGTGAGGGCGTTGCTATAATAAATGCCTAAAATTGTAGAAGTCACTGGGGAATCAAGTTAATGGGCATTGACTAGAGGAGTTTTGAGGTGCATGCCATAAATAGCCTATTGGTCTATAAAGAAGACAACAGGATGGTTTTGGTGAGGACTCAAAAAGAAGGGAACTTAAGAGAAAACCTCAGCAACAGAATGCTTAAGTAATAATAAAAAGGCTACTGGTGAAACACAAATGATAACTATTCTGATGAGGTCTCAGGCAGAAATGAGCAACATGTTATTGGAGAAAAAGCCATCATTATATTAAATTATCGAAGAAATTTGCAGAATTGTGCTTGTATCCTAGTGTTTTGTAGAAGGCAAAACTTGTGAGTGGTAAAACTGGATATTTAGCTGAACCTATATGTTAGTCAGCTTTTCATCACTATGACAAAGTACCTGAGAAAAACAACTAAAAGAAAGAAAGATTTATTATTATTTCACAGAGTGGCAGAAGGTCATGGTAGAGGAAAGCTGCTGACCTCATGGAAGTCAGTAAGCACAGAGAGAGAGAAAGGGGTGGGGAACAAAATATAGTCCCCAAGGGCACACTCCCAAAGACTCCCTCCCTCCATACTGGTTCTATCTCCTATGGTTTCCACCACCTCCCAATAGTCCATTCAACTTTGAATTCCTCAGCAGATTAATCTAATGGTAAGGCCAGAAACCATCAATTCTCAAAATATCTACCTCTGAACATTGCTGTATTTGGGACACATACCTCTTTGGGAGAACTTCATATCCAAACCATAAAAATCTATTTATTATAAAAATGTTGGTTCCTCTTGATGTTTGCATAAATACAAAAAGGGAGAAGTTACTTGAAGATGGGATTTTTGTGCAAATCAACTAGAACTTAAAGATCTGAAAAATTCTCAGCTTATCCATATTTGAAAAACAATAAATGGATTTCAGAAGAGAATATTAAGGGTGTAGTCACAGTTCTTTAATAAGATTTAGAATGCATGCAGACTATAGGCCTCATCAGCCATTTCAACAGGTCAAGCATTATTATTCTTCAAGAGAGGGGTAGAATGACTTCAAACGTGATTCAGCAACTATCAAGGCTACTTCTTTAGCTTCAGAAGGGAGGGATATTGCTTCTTCTTCAACAGGTCAGATGATCTCTTAGAAAAGCAGTGAGGGAGGACCAATCAGAAGATTCAGAGTCCAGTTGTTATTCAAGAATGTTGGAGTGGGGGCTGTGAAGGGTCACTGAGGACCTTCCCACTGAGCCATAGTGGGTGATGACAGTATAACCACAATAGAACTGACAGTAGTGGATCAAGGCAAAGACAATTATTCCTGAGCCTTAAGATTTCATGGAGGGGGCTGGGATTGTAGCTCAGTGGTAGAGCACTTGCCTCGCATGCGTGAGGCCCTGGGTTCGATCCTCAGCACCCCGTACAAAGCAATAAAATAAAGACATTGTGTCCATCTACAACTAAAAAAAAATTTAAAAAAAAAAAGATTTCATGGAGTTCTTCCTATAATTTGGACTCACCTTATGTCTTATCCTGTCTTCTTTTTATATCTCCCTTTTGAAATGGAATGGCACTCATTCCTGCATTCTTTTCCAGGTTTGATTTAGAGGATATTTTGTTGAGAAATTGGATTTAGACGTTCAACTGATCCTGGAATAAATTAAGATTTGGGGGCCATTAGGATTGAATGAATGTATTTTAGATGGGAAAAGGACCTAAATTTGATACTAAATACTTATTCCCTCCTCTCAAGTTTGTATGCTGACAGACTATGAAGGCATTTGGTTGTGAGAACTCTGGGAAATGATTAGGTCATGAGAATGGGGTTCTTATGAATAAGACTAGTCCTCTTATAAGAGAGACCCCAGAGAGCTCCCTCACCCCTTCTGCCATATAAGGACATAGTCACAAGTTGACCGTCTATGACCTGAAGAAGACCTTCAACAGATACCAAATCTGCAAGAACTGTGATCTAGGATTTCCTAGCCTTTAGAACTGTGAAAACATATATTTCTGTTATTTATAAATTACTCAACCTATGATAATTTGGTAGAGTAAGACACTGTCCTTCCATTAAGCTTATCTATTCTTCTATAAAATTTTGAATTCCCTCTTTCATTTACTTGGGCTCAGTTGCCAGAAATAGGCCTTTTCAAATTTTGGGAAACCCAAAAATCTATTATACACATTTTTAGAATTATTTGAGAGGATGCTCTAAATTAAATCTACAGGCAAAGCTCCCAAAATGAACTACAAAAAAAGTCATTTGGAGAAATTGTCACTTTTATCACAAATACAAAATGGAAAATAAGACAATATATAAGGACACCTGATTGATCTGTAGTCCAGGAATCAGGTATTAGCTTTAATTACATCTTAATATCCCCAAATTAAGACAGGATGCTGAGCACTGCTGCAGAAAGAGTGAGACACTTCACATTGAAACCTGAGAATATACACGGCTAAGGATACTAAAAGATGTTTTCCACTGTTTCTACTCTCTTTTTTGGTACTGGGGATTGAACTCAGGGGTACTTGACCTCTGAGCCACATCCCCAGCCCTATTTTGTATTTTATTTCGAGACAGGGTCTCACTGAGTTGCTTAGCCTCTTGTAGTTGCTGAGGCTGGCTTTGAACTCACGATCTTCCTGCCTCAGCCTCCCAAGCTGCCAGGATTACAGGCATGCGTCATTGTGCCCGGCTGTTTTTGCTCTTTCTTATCTTGTATAAGCACAGCTAATTAATAAGCTATAAAGAAGCAAGAAAGAAATGTTTATTGTTTTATTCTCTTCTTATATTCTGTATTTTGACCCCTGTATATCACCAGGTATAAAAATCAAACACAGACAGATTGAAGGTCAAAATGTATGACAGGCAAAAAGATAAAACATTTGGAAGTAAATATAAGAGAACATGAATAGGAATATGTGCCCTGTGCTAAGCAAAGTTTTCTTAAAACACAAATGAAATGCTAATCATAAAATAAAATTTTAAAATGGAATATATTAAATTTGTAGACTTTTACTCTTCAAAGATGGCATTAAAATAGTGAAAAGACAGCTAAGAGAGTGAAAGAAGTCTTCTTTTTTTAGGGGGGGTACTGGAGATTAAACTCAGGGGCACTTGACCACTGAGTCACATCCCCAGTCCTATTTTATGTTTTATGCAGAGACAGGATCTCACTGAGTTGCTTAGCGCCTCGCCATTGCTGAGGCTGGTTTTGAACTCGCAATTCTCCTGTCTCAGCCTCCCTAAGTGCTGGGATTACAGGCTTGCACCACCAGCTGAGAGAAGTGTTTTTAATACGTATTTCTAATAAATGACTCAAGAGCAGAATACATTTTTAAAAATAAATGGATTGATGAAAGTGTGGAGAAAACACTTAACAAAGAAAATACACAAATGGAAAATAAACATGTTTAAAAGTGAGCAAATAATTCATCATAGAAATTTACATTAAATCATAATTTGAAATCACTGAATAATTACAATTGCTTAATATTTAGAAAAAAATGAAGCATTAGTGAAGATCTGTGAACTGTGCTTATGATTGAGGTCCTGGGTTTGATACCCAGCACTGGAAAAAAATAAGTTTCTGACCCAACACTGCCACTCATAGGTATATCCCTAACAACAAATTTGTGTGTGTCTGTGTGTTTCTCATTTATGTGCCCATAAATGAGAATGAACATTCTATGTCTAGTCACTATATTATGTATTTCACAAACATAATGTTGACAGAAAGAAGTCAAGAAAAAAAATTGTACTTTTTACATAATCAGTATTACTTGCATTGACACTTTTTACATAAAGTAAAATTCATAATGTAAGAAGACAGAATACTGATTACTCTTTTGGGGGATAGTGAAGGTTGTAGCAAATAGAAGATAAGGCAAAGTTACAGGGTGCTTGTTTATTTTGCTTTCTGATTTCAGTAGTTTAAGTGAGAGTACACAGTTTGCAAAACTTTCATACCTGTACAACTATGATTTGTTCACTAACCTGTCTTCTTCTCTGTGGTATATTCAATAAAGGGCTATTTTAAAATTCAAGTTAGAGTGTTTTAATATATCCTCACCAGTGCTGGAATTAAGTTAATAGGTTTGGAGCTAAGCTCTGTACCCATGCTTTAGGGGGAGAGTTTCAACATTTTCAACATTTTTTTTTTGTTTTGATGATTTGATAAAATAAATGAGCTTTCTGAAAGTTTTTTGTCTTTAAAGATATTATCAATCCCAAGATCCTCAGTTGGGTCAGAGTCAAAAATTCTAAACCAGTTCCATCTATTTACCAGCAAATGACCTAATTTCATTAGTGCTTAGTCAAATAAACCAGACCCAGAAAGTCAAAGGTCAAATGTTTTTGCTGATTCATGGATGCTAGTCCATAATAAGGAGACAGAGAGAGAGAAGGAGGAGGAGGAGGAAGGGTTCCATTAAAAGAAAAGAAGCCAGGCGCAGTGGCACAAGCCTGTAATCCCAGCACTTAGGGAGGCTGAGACAGGAAAATTGCGAGTTCAAAGCCAGCCTCAGCAATGGCGAGGTGCTAAGCAACTCAGTGAGACCCTGTCTCTACATAAAACACAAAATAGGGCTGGGGATGTGGCTCAGTGGTCGAGTGCCCCTGAATTCAATCCCTGGTACCAAAAAAAAAAAAAAAAAAAAAAGAAGAAGAAGAAAAGAAAAGAAAGATCAGGGGAGTAAAAGAAAGGAGGCAAGAGAGGAGGGTAGGATAAGGGGGAAACAGTGGAATGAACTTAACCTAAATTTCCTATGTACATATATGAATATACAATAGTAAATCTCACCACTATGTATATACATAAGATGCTAATTTTTTTAAAAATGTAAGTAAATATCATAAAGATCAGCAGAGAAAAAGAACAAGGAGAGGGAGGAAATACAAGGCAAGGACAAGTACTGAGCAATGAATTGAAGCAAATTATACTCCATGTATCTATAATTATGTCAAAATGAATCCTGTTATGTATAGCTAACTGAACTAATAAAAACAAAGAAAAAATTCCAAACCAAAAATCAGAACTAAGTTCATGAGAATTAGACATGGGGTACAAAATCCTTGTACTATATATATTAACTATAATAAGGCAAAACAAATTATCAAGCAATTAATGAATATTGTGAAGACTAAATATCTTCTGAGATGATAAATGAAAATTAATTATATAGTTTCTGTTTTATTTTAAAAAATGAGATATGTTTACAGGTGTGTTCTTGATAATTTTAACTTACATTTCCCATAAACCTTTGTTCTTCAAGTGCAAATTTCTTCTGTTATGGTTTTAGAAATGTAATCCTAAAGATTTAGGAAGTGGTTTTAGTTCTTAACTTGTTATGTTCTTCAAATATTTGTGTTCCTCAAAATGTTTCAACTGTCACTTAATTGAAACATGTTTTAATTTTGTAGATGACTTACTGTAAGGATAAAACACATAATAAAGTGAACCATATTATAATAGGTTGAAGTTTTAATAAAGTTACAAATCTCCAACATTAATGTTTTCTATGAATTAAATAAAATTTGGTCTTTTATGGACTGCCATTCTTATAGCCTCATACTCTTTGTATATAGATGTTTCTTTTTCAGCTAAATAAAGTTAGTAGTTGTCCCAAGCAATGTCCTTTCTTACAGCTGCATCTACAATAACTTTAAATACAATTTGTTGCTCAATAAATATTACATGAATAAATGGAATATATACATAAATTAATTAATGAGCATATATAGTTTGTGGCCACCTGCTTTTTACTACCAACCTTAATTGCTCATTTCAGAATCTTAACATATTTTAGAGAAACTAAAATGAATGACTGTCAAAATATAGTACTTAAGGCAAGCATGATGATGAATAAACACATTCCCCCTAATAAATGTAAATACACAAAACATGACTTTCCTAGGAAGTTGTGCTTGTGAAACCTCAGAGTTATATATGAATCCATTCAACTTACTAACTCTGCCTTATATTCGTGCAGTGGTGTTGCAAATTGGTGAGACAAACACTACATCATTCCAGGTTCAGGTTGTGACAGGGAAGCCTGGTCCATTTACCAAGCAACAAGTCAATTAAGCCTTCAATGATTGAGAAGATCTGTACAAGAGATAAGCCAATCTTACAAATTAATCAACAAACGGTAATAGCTACTTTAGCTCTTCAAGATAAAAGGTCAGCTGTTGGGGAAAAAAAGCTATTCTTTCAGTAAACAAGGCAGTAGACATATGTTAATACAAATCTTGCATTTTCTTACATACTCTGTGAAGTATGCTTAACAATAACTGGGTTCAGGAAATAGGTTGAGAGGAATGTTGAAAAATGTATGTATTCCTTCCCATATTATCAGCCTGTTTTTTAAAGTTAATAGGATAATGAAAAAAGAAAGAATGGTGCATTTATCTACCTTCAGCTATCACATGAAGGTTATCCAATTCTGAAATACTTAGTAACAGGATTCTGAAGAGTGGGTTGAAGGAGAAAGAAATGTTTTACACATTTCCCAGGAATCACAAAGCATAGGATTCTCTATACTTCCAACAGAGAGTCCCAAAAGTCTCAGCAATTGTTTTCTTTTTTCTTTTTAGTTTTGTTTCCTTCTTTCCTTCCTTCCTTCCTACCTTCCTTCCTACCTTCCTTCCTTCCTTCCTTCCTTCCTTCCTTCCTTCCTTCCTTCCTTCCTTCCTTCATTCTACTTAGGTATACATGATAGTAGAATGCATTTTGATTCATTGTACACAGACGGAGCATAACTTTTCATTTCTCTGGTTGTACATGATGTAGAATCACATCATATGTGCAGTCATACATGAACCTAGGGCTATGGTGTCCATCTTATTTCACCATCTTTACAACCAACCTCTGCCAAAATATTTTAATGTTACATTAAGTCAACTTGGAGAGGATTTAATTTTAAATAAATTTTCTAATTATTATTATTTTCTGGCACAAGAAGTACAGATATCAAATAATAGTCACTTCATACGACTATGAAATTTTAAATAACTTATGTATGTTCAAATGAAATTCTAATTCATATATTGCAATTCATTGACAAGACAACATAATTATTGTATTTATTTTGAAGAAATGAGTCCTTCCTTACATTTTATACTTTTATCAAATCTTGCTGTGTGGACTGAGGTTATACTCAATGATAGAGTGCTTGACTAGCACATGTGAGGCACTGGGTTCGATTCTCAGCACCACATAAAAAACTAATGAATAAAATAAAGATATTGTGGCCATCTACAACTAAAACATTTTTAAAAAATTTTTTGCTGTGTATGGGTTGAATACAAGCAAAAGAGAATATGCTAACATGTGGAATATACATATAACTTCAGTCACTATTAGATGATATAATTAATTTCTGTTCTAATTAAATCTTAATATTCAACAGCTAAAATACTTAAGATACCTTATTGCAGAGTAAGTTATTTTACGTATTTATTGCATACTTTAGTTGTATATAGACTCAGTGAAATGGAATTATACTAGCTGATTTTACCATCTGTTTCTAGTGAATTAAATGGTGTTGGTTCTTCAAATAGCTAAAAAAAGATATTTATTTGATTTAAAAAATAACTGAACAATTGTAATGCTGAAAAGCCCAATCAAAATTGTATCTGCCTTTCTGGAAAATATCTGTCCAAGGGATAGTTTTTAGCCAAGTTGGTAGGAAGGAGGACTCTTTTCTACTTTTCCCTAAAATACAGCAGCAGGCATAGGATTTCCACTCTTAAGAGATAACTAGAGTTCCAGGAAGAGTGAGTTTTCTTTTTATCATTACCTCTCAGAGTTTCTTGAAACTGTATTAAAATTTAGGTATAGTCTTTAATTATGTCAGGTTTTGGAGAACTAAGTTTTGGTTGTTTTACACATAGAAAAGTTCACAAATTCTAAGCCACAGATTGATAAAATTTTAGCAAATAGGCATGATAAAATTTGTAACTTAGAACAGGAATTCATTCTACCAATAGCCTACTGAGAACCAGACACTGCTAATATGAAAAATAATACTAATGTGGTAAATAAGGCATTTCAGTCCATTGCATTCATGATTTTTGTATTCTAATTAGGGAAACAGACAAAAACAAGTGAACAAATAATTACTGATAATAATAAATTCAACATGACAAAAATTGACAAGGAACTCCTACTTAAGAACTGTGCTCAGAAAAGACATATCTCCCTGTCATTTGAGAAAGGAATAGAGGGAAAGGACAGGAGAGAGGAGGATAGGGAGTAGAGGAAAAAGTAACTAAGGAGTGAGTGTCCTGATTTCATTCTCTAATTGTTTCTTAAATATTTTGTGCCAGTTGCAAAGTCTTTGGTACTTCTTAATCACAAATAATTCAACCTAGCCCTTGCTTCAAGGAATTTATATTTGTTTTCTTCTGTACAAAATCCTCCATTCCTAGAGAACTGCATGTTTTGCTTCATTTACTTCCCTGTGGTCCAATTCAAAAGCCACCTTCCCTGAAAGGTCTTCCTTAGCCACCCCACCTAAAATAGCATCACCAATTCATACACATGAAAAACTGCTTCCACTTTCCTTTTCCTCCTTTGTTTTTCCTTCATGGTACTTACCATATTTTTTATATAATATATATGTTTCACTGTTTGATCTTATTCATTGTTGATTATTGCTTTAAGGTCATGCTGCATGGGTCTGCTTGACAAAGAGAAAGGGGGTCTTCAGGGAAGATGAAATAGGGTCTCCCAGGGTGGGGGTGATGGCCAGCAGAGTCACTGCACCCAGACCCCGGGGTGTAGGTAAAAAAAACTGCTCTGCCCGAGTGAGACGCAGAAACACCATTTATTCCAGAAAGTACAGAAGCTTACATATACTCCTGGACCAATCAGGCCCAAAGTTACAAAGGAGTGCTCTCTGTCAAGTGCACAGTCCATTAGCATAGGATGGGGAAAAATGGAAGGGAAGAGTTGAAGGTATGGAGAGTGCTCCTACAGTTGATCTCTGCTATTGGAATGAAAGCTTTATGAAGGAAGGATTTTATGTTTTGTTCACTTACCATTCTCAGTGATAGTGTTTTGCTCAATAAATAATTTCCAAATGCATGAAATGTTATTCTACACTTTGTCTGGCTTCCCAGGGCTTCCTTTGAAAGTTCAGTGGAAGCCTCCATTACCCCTTAACTCCAATATTCTGCATTTCTTAAGAACCAGTACCATGTGTTTGATATCAAGGTCTTATTATAGCTTTTGAAGTAGTTGGGCTCCCTTGGGTCATGGCTACATTACTATCTCTAAGTGTCTGAGTAGCTGAGCATGGTGAAACAAATCCTGGGGACAGCTATCTAGGCATCCTTGTGCAAGAAAGGTGCCTCAAGTTCTCTGAAATGAATCCTCACTTTTATACCCTTGAGCCTGCAATAGGTATGATCATGCTGATGCCTTGAGATGTCTCAAGATATCTTTCCCATTGTCTTTGTGCAAAGGACTTAGCTTCTTTATAGTGACTATAATCTCTTCTGCAAACATAGATTTCTTAACCCCAATATTATATGTGTTTTTCTCTGACCAAACTATAGGTTTTCTACTCTTCTCTGCTTTCTGCTCCCAGTTATCATAGTAAGCCTGGTTAAAAGTGACCAGCAATACCCACATCATAACCTGAATGTTATACAGTCCTTATTAACAGAGACTCTTATACAGTCTTTATTTTCTGTATTCTTGTCAGTATTCTGGTCTTCTGAATTCCCACCATGGTCATACATTAAGCCCTGCTTACCACATTCTAAAACTCTATCCTCCATCTCCAAACTTTTCCATACTTCTACAGACAAATTCCAAAGGCTTCTGAACCATACAGTCAAGTTACTCAAAGCAATGGCCCCATTCTTGGCACCAATTTTTATGTTGTCAGATTTTCATCATTGTGACCAAAATACCTGACAAGAACTACTTATAGGAAGAAAAGTTTATTTTAAGTTCATGATTTCAGAGTTTCAGTCCATGGTTAGCCAACTCCATCTCTCTGGGCTTGAGGTGAGATAAAGCATCATGGCAGAAGGGCATGGCAGAGGGAAGCTTCTCACCTCATGGTATCCATGAAGCAGAGAGAGAGTGCCCATGAGGAGCCAGGGACAAAATATATAATCTTAAAGGCATGTCCCCATGGATCACATTTTACCTGCCTGTAATTATCATCACCCAGTAGTCCATCTAAATTATTAATCCACCAAATATATGAATGTATACATTAGGTTATGGCTCTCATAGTCTTATAATTTCACCTCCCATATTCACACAAATGCTTTGCAGGAACACCTCAAATCCAAACCATAAAATCTTCACAAAATGATATAATAAAAACTCCAAGTAACTAAGTGATATTAAGGGTTTAAATTGCCCTCTCTACCTGCTCTTATTGAGAGAAAGATTCCTTCAATAAAGCATCTTTTTAAATAGGTGACAATGAAAAAGTTAGTGCAGTCTGTTGTTGGCATTATATTCATATTTTCTTTCACTTACTGTAACTGAATTGGTTTTAATATGATAGATACCAACTAAATCTTAGACTGTACTAACTTATCTGTAATTCTCTAAGTTTATCATAAAATCTTTGTTCTAGTTTTTCCCAATTGCAACAGGATATTATGGATATGTTTTCTTATATTGAACTCTGACCCAAACAGAGTTAACTTGGCTTTTTAGTCATTATTACTTATATTATAGTGGAACATTTTTCCTTGAATTTTTTCTAAAATTCCTATTGGTGGATTTTAAGATTTTTGCCTTTTCTCTTTTATAAAATCCTTTAAAAAGACATTTTATTATTTCAAAGCATAATTATAATCACACCTCACTAAGTTCCATGATTCCAAGATTAAAACACTAATTCACCTACACTCATCATAATTTGTGGCTTATAAATGCTCACTAACAACCTCATCTGTAGGATTTTATTTTTAATGTGTAAGAATATGTTAAATTTATTGATTCAGAGTTGTTTTTATTCCCTAGAAGGTTATGAAACATGTTGAAGAGTTCATGCACTTCTGCACATTACAAGAGTAGTATTTGGCAAATAGAAAAAACCACTCTGATCAACTGAAAGAGTTAATTTTGTTTCCAAACCATCTTTTATTCAAAGTTATTTTTAAAAGCCCTTTGATGTTGCAAAGGATAAAGTATAAAGAGTTGCTTTTGTATTGAGAATAATATGTTGCTTAAAATTCTAAAAATGTGAATCTGTTTAATTTTTTTTAAATTGAGTTAATTATTCAAATGCAAAATATTTCCATAATATTTTAAGTTTAGATAATTGAAAAAACATCCTAATTCTCTTAAGAAAAAGTTCCAAATGCATTCTCTAGAAATATATAAAATTCATATTTATAACAAAAGTGAAAAATCAAATAGGGAAAAGTTCAGTAAAAATCACTACTAATTGACACTATGTTCACTGTAGTGACTTATGGTTGAATTATGACACCCAATTATGAAACATTGACCTTCATAATGTATAACGTTATTATTACTGTAGGCTTGATTCTAACCACTACTATCAGCCCTGCTTTGTGTTTAAAGAAAAGATGACCGGAATTAGCTATTAATAAGGAGAAGGAATAAAGGGATCTCCTTTCAGTCTTTTATTGAATTCTTACCTGAACCACACCCCATACTCGGAATCTTAAATATGCGATTTAATTTTATTTTAATCATACAAATGTGAGAAATACACTATAACCACAATTTTGCAGGCAAGAACACTGGCAAGATTAAGGTGAAGTAACATGAGTAACATGCTAGGATTACGTGAAAAGAGAATTCAAACAGCTCTGTCACTTAAATATTTCCACTAGGATACGAGGATGCGTAACCACAAATTTACTCTAATGTAAATGAATTTTTATTTACTTAATTTTCCACTATTTGTTGAGTCAATTTGGGGAGAGAACCAATGCTTCTCAGAAATTAGGAAATTGAGTTAACATTTTTACCTCAAAATTACCTTTATATAGTATAATTTCTAAAATTACTTTCCTTTTTTTTGTAACAAGGATTGAACCCAGGGGCTCTTAACCAGTAAGTCGCCTCCCCAGCCCTTTTTTTTTTTTATTTTGAGACACAGTCTCACTAAGCTATTTAGGGACTTGTTAAAGTCCTGAGGCTGACTTGGAACCTGCAATCCTCCTGTCGCAGCCTCCTGAGCTGCTGGGATTCAGGCATGTACTTCCATGCTCGGTTAAAAATTACTTCTGATTACAAGCAGTATTTGGTAAAATTAAAATTATTATAAGTACCTAATAAGAACAAAAATAATTGTCTTTTTTGAGACTAACACAGGCTCCACAGAAAATTCTAATATCCATAAATTTTGTTTCTGGGATTTATACTCATGTATAACATCTCTTTTCTGCTCCTTACCGTATTGCTCAACAACAACCCTGTGCCTCAGTGCCTTTTGATAAATAAATGCCTAGAACAGTTCACTCTGGCCTATGTTTTCTGTATAGAAATCTCCTTCCCTGGGTTGTGTAAAAGCAAAATGCCACTAAGTGGAATTAAACAGGCAAGAGATTTTCTACAAGACTATTGCAGTAGACAGGAGAGACTGAAATCAGCTCCAAATACAGTAGAGGCAACTACATGATTTATAGCCAAAAGTTAAGATAAAGGAATGAGAGGATGAAAAGTTACTAATTCAAATTTGGTTGAGTATTAAAGGGTGGAAGGACTCTTGATAAACTGGTGTGGCAGTATTCTTTACGAACTAGGTTCAGGAGTTCAAGAACTGCAGACTGTAGACAAGGCTTAGAAGAGAATTCTTTAAAAAAAAAATATATATATATATATATAGTTGTTTATAGATCTTTATTTTATTCATTTATTTACATGTGGTTCTGAGGATTGAACTCAGTGCCTTACACATGGTAGGCAAGCACTCTACCACTGAGCTATAGCCCCAGCCCCAGAAGAGAATTCTTAATAGCTTGACTAAACTATGAATCTTTGTCAGTTGCTATTTTCCCCATTACACACTGTGAAACAAAATAAGTGCTGTTGAGATTAGAATATAATAATACCCCAAATATTATTAATAATGCTCCTCAAATATTTTAATTGTGTGAAAATGATTTAAAGTGCTATATAATGCTTTAAAATGTAAAGTGTTATTATCTTACAAATTTAAGCTTTATCTTAGCCATTACTTAATATCTTATTTCCAGAAAAGATGTGCCCATAATTGAGATTTCAATGACAACACAAAAAACAGACAAATATTGATAACTTTGGGCTCTCAGAGAATGGGACATGACATGCAGTGCTTCAGGGGGATTTTTTTTTTTTGGCATTTCTAGAAGAAAAATTGATTTTTGATTTTCAAAGCAAAAGGGAATAAATAGTGAGATGAAAATCTATAAAACCTAAAAACCAAATTATTAAAACAATGATTTCTGAAAAATATGTAAAGGCATACCAGTATCATAAAAATAGATCCCATAAGTTTACTAAGAGATATTCATTCAAAATTCTCATTTTCTTTTACTGATTTTTAAACGATATTTGTTTAACTAAGTTAATTAAAGCCAACAACACATCTATTGTGTGTATGTGTTTGTATTTCTGAGTGAGTCTGCTCAGGTGGGACAGCACCAGTATAGGTAAGATAGAATAACAACGTATTTTCTACTGCTCACCCTGCATAATTAACTGCTTCTGTCCCACCTAGACTACCCTCCTTTCCATCCATTGAACATGAGTAGTGTACTCCCACTTCAAAGTTTTGGCACTGACCACTCCTTCTGTCTGAAATATCTTTCTTCACATAGTCAAATGGGCACATTTTCTACCCTCCAATAAGTCTTCATTCAAACATCGCCTTTTTAGGCACTTACAGAGGTCAAGTCTATTAACTATGGGAATTCTAAGTCTCCTTAACATTGTTCCAATTTGTTTTCCTTCACTTCTATCATTTTTTTTTTTTTTTTATTTTTTGGAGGAGGAAGGTGCTGGGGTACTGAGGATTGAACACAGGGGCACTCAACCACTGAGCCACATCTCAAACTTTATTTTGTATTTTATTTAGAGACAGGGTCTCACTGAGTTGCTTAGTGCCTAGCTTTTGCTGAGGCTGGCTTTGAACTTGCGATCCTCCTGCTTCAGCCTCCCCAGCCACTGAGGTTACAGATGTGTGCCACTGCGCCCAGCACGCCTATCACTTTTTAACATTTTATTTGGCTTACATTTTTTACTGTGGTTTTCCTCTGCAACTGAAATGTAAATTCTATTAAAAGCAATAATGTGTGCATTATATACATGTGCACCCTTTGTTCATTGATTTGCTTCCAGAACCTGTGTATTGTCTGAGATGTAATAATTTCTCAATAAATATTTTTAAATGAGTGAATAAATTAATGAATCACAGAGTTTTCCATGCACCATTTTTAAGATGGTATTTCAGTCCTCTCTTTCTTGCTCTTTCAGTAAGACTCAAGGTCCTGAAGAGAGAGCTTTTTTTCTTCAACTATAGAGTCCCTCTACAGTCTATAGGTACATTATGGGTTTAAAACTATAATGTTTAAACTATAATGTTTAAACCCATAATGTGCCTGAAATTTTTTATGATCTATGTATGTTTTGTTCTCTATTTGACTTCTTAATTTAATACTACCTATTTGGGCATCTTAAAGAAAAATGAAAGGTCGTTTGAGGATCTATATAGCTGAGGTTTGATTTTTTTTTTCTCTACTGTGTGCTATATGTATTAAAGATATAGCAATGTAATTATGAACTTCAGGAGTCATGCCTTTAAAATAAATATGGGAAAACTATGAGGTAAGACAGGGCATAACTGAATTATTATTTTTTTGAAAGTCTGATTCTCTTAAAGCTAAAATCAAAGCAAAACCAAGTAAAGTAGTTTCTTTCTGCCAGAACTATCTCTCAGGCTATTGTACAGTTTTATAAAAAGTATTCATTAGAGGTAATGAAGTTCATTAAAGCAATTATTTTCTCATCCCCATTTCTTTACTTGATATATAATTATTCTTTATTATGGAACTCTTTCAGATTACAGGAAGTTGTAGAAACATATTTACTTTTAGTTTTGTTTGGAAATAAGTTTTATGTTTTGTTTAACAAAACAATCACTCTTGAGTGGCTTTGAAACATTTATTGATAGTTGGTGTGAGATAGACATCTTCACTAATGAAGGCAATTAGTCTATTACTACAGATGGATTCACACTAAGTATCTTTCCTGCACAGACAGCACCTTCTTCTTTCTTGCCACATTTAAATCTTCATGACCTCATTTTTCATCCAGGGATGGTAATTTGTTAGCTACTGACTGCTTTAAGAACCAATCTACCATCCACCCTCTCTATTAGGATTTATGCATAAGTCTCCTTGCTACGCAGAGGACTGGCATGCCAACTTCAGAGCTTTGGATGCTACCCATCAAATGGGTGACAGCCTTGACTCAAGATCAACATTTCAGAGGAGCTGAATTAACAACCTGATTCTTCACCCTTTTGAACATCATCAGGCTGAAGGAAAATGATTTTCCTTGCTTTGTGCCTGTGAACTTTCTAATTAAAGAAACTTCTCTAATCCTTCTCCTCAAACTGATGGTGCTTGACTTTTCCAAGAAAAACTGCTGCTTGATTTCTCAAGAGATGGCAACTTTATACACACTTTTCTCTGCTTGGTTTTATCTGTGTCTAGTAATTGCAATTCTGATTTATCAGTTCACTATGTCCAAGCTATTAGCTGACTGAAAACAACTCTCAGTAAGGTGTGTGGGGCTAAATAAAGTCAGTTATATTTTCCAGATGAGAAATTAAATGTAGTGGAGCACACTGAATATGTGTGTTCCATGAGTGCAACAAGCCTGAATTTCTCCACATAATATTTACATATAAAATGTAAAGTTTAGTATTTCATTATCAGACCAAATATTCTTAACATTTTAATGAATGCTAAAAATAAATTAAATGAAGCTGTTCTTAAGAAAACATTGAGGGTTACTACTAAGCTAGAAACTGAAATTTTATTAGACAAAATTATGTATCTTAACTATATTTTGCTATGAACTACCTCCACTATTTACATTTTACCAAGAGCTATACAATTACACATTTATCATTTTTTCATACATAAAAACACAAATCAAGAAATGAGCTCAGAAATATGTCAAATTTTACTTCTTTTACACTCCAGAAGTCTTTGTCTTTCTCCTCAACTCCATTGGTCCTTAAACCAGTAAAATTTGTTTCTGAAAATTTGGAAGTATCTTTTAAAAAGTTAGTTCTGAACTGATAATCTAACTTGTACAAAAGATTCAGAACAATGTTCACCACAATATCAAATAAGTATTTAATGAAGGGAAGTCACTTACTATTTTAAAGGTTAATGCTGATAATTCAGTCATTTAATAATTGGTTATTATGTTATTTTTTACCTTAAATTTGTTCTTTTAATTATCCATTTGGGTAATAATTCGTAGCCAGTTGTTACAGTTTTTTTTTTAAACTGAAGTGCATTTTAGCCTCTGTTTTTTCAATCAATAAAACTCTGAATTTAGTGATGGTGCTCTCCTCTCTAACTATTCTGGTGCCCTTCATTTATTAAAGTTTTCAAATAAAATGTCTAGTTCTATTTTATGTGGCTGGACTATACCAATACAATACGCATATTTCTTTTTCTGATTTCTATTTAGAATAGTGAAATACACTACAGTAAGTGGTCAAAGAGATCCAAGCAGAGCAAAGAATAGAAGGGGACACAAATAAGGGCCCTCAATGCTCTTGGGACATGAGCTTGAAGATCATTAACTCCATCAAGGTAAAGCCACTGGAAAGTGTTGTTCCTAGGAGTAGGGAAGGTAGAGGTCAATGTCTAGGGGCAGGAGGGGTTAGTGATGTGTACAAGTCCTTTTCTGGACTATGTTTTTGGTTAGCTTAAACACCTGCACACAGTAATATAAGTGAGGATTCAAGTGTGGAGGTTATAATGACCATAGGACCCTAAAAGGCAAATGAGAAGAATGAAAGAATTTAAGGAACGATATTTAAAATAAAGCAAAAAAGTTCTCCTTGATGTGTGCAGACACAATGGCATAGAACATAAAATTGATTAAGATGTCTACCAAATTGTTAATATCTATTTATTATATTAACTGGAAAGCCACAGGAGATGACACATACTAAAAATTACAAGTAAATACTATGTGTGAGCTGTGACAATATTTCCATATTCTATTATATAAACAAATATCATACTTTCTATATTTAGTCTTATTGAGTATAAAAAGTAAAGCTAGGTCAGTGAAAATTAGGAACAAACAATAATAATAAATGCTTGTTTGACATACAATCAGTATTAGGAAATGTAATGAATCTAAATGCTCACACTTTCATTTATATGTTTTCATTGATTATTATGCTAGCTATCACTTGAGAAATTTTTAGCATTAAATATATCAAATGATAAATTTCATGTGTCAGAAAAATAATCAGACATCATCCAGTTCTTTTTCTTCCTTGTTAGATTGTGTTTTGTTAGTGATTTTTAAGTTATCTAGTTAATAATATATTGCTTATTACACATAAGGTATGCTATCTCAGTTAAATATCATGAAACTGCAATAGAGATTCATGTTTTAGGAACATAGGCTCTCTACAGAATGCTTAGAGTAAAATTTTGGCTTTGTGATTGATTAGCTGTGTATAACCACAAATAAGTTCATGAATAATTCTCACATATTAGATGAATATAGTACAAGAACTAGAAATGCTCCAAGTTCCAGAGGCAAACAGCTCCCTTTGAAAGCACATGATTGTTTACTCTGAGCTACAGCAGTAACCTCCTGCTTATGTGAGCCATATGCTGAGGTGCATAAGGAATGCTTAATGAATGCAGGAAACTCTGTGTGACAGTGGATAATAAGACTGAGATGTTAATGATAGGCTTTGAGTTTAAGCCTCACTGCAGAATCAGGGCATCTGAGACCACCAATTATTTGAATCCAAAATGAGATAAAAATATTTGGTAGATTTTTCCTTGAATTAAATATGTGTGGGTATGTTCACTTTATGAAGCCTATATTCCAATTTACTAAGTTGCCTTCCTGTAACTAACTGAAAGAAAAAGCTTGATGGAATAGACTTTTAGAAATTGGTCATAAGTGGGGCTGAGGCTGTGGCTCAGCGGTTGAGCGCTTGCCTCGCATACGTGAGGCACTGGGTTCGATCCTCAGCACCACATAAAATAAATAAAGATATTGTGTTCATCTACAACAAAACAAAATATTAAAAAAAAAAAAGAAATTGGTTATAAGTCTTGTTCTTAAAAAGCCAGATGCATCATTGATGTCTATTACCATACAGTTAACTAAAAAGTAGCCTCAGTGGAGATTCCTGGAAACCATGCAGACAGTCCCCAACTGAAAATATGGATTTACAGAATTCAGGTCATATTTCTTTTCTTTTACTTTTTAATAATCTGACATAGTGTTAATGTGGTGAGTATAGCAATCAAGTTGCCCTGTTGCTAAAATACATGCCTCCTAGTTTTCAGTAGTAATTGTTCTCCCAATAATCTAGAAGTAACACAATTACAGCTGAAGCAGATACAGCTTATATAATTCTCTTCTCAGCATCATGAGATTAATAACTATACTTCACTTGAAGAGTTAAGAGTTGTAAGGTCATTCAAGAATTCAAATAAGATGATGGATATAAAAGTTTATAAAAAGTTTGACATATACTGAGCTAAATGTGATTATATATGTATAACATATTTAGCATAGTGTCTGGTTCTTTATGAGTAATAAGTACAATATTATGATTATGATTATGATTACTATCATCATCATCACATCATTATGTGCAGGACATGGTTCTAATTCCAAGGCATAGAGAATGAGCAAAATGGATACATGTATTGCTCTCAAAGAGTTTACATTTTATTGAGAAAAATAGAAACAAATGTTAAAAATAAATTCACCAAAAAACTCAGAGTGTGATGAATCCTATGAAGTAAATGAACATGACAGTGGGCTATAGCAAAGTTGGAGATGACAAAAGTACAAAGCGTAATTAGGTAAGGTCTCTACGAGGTAGTGCTTCTGAGAAAAAACCTGAAGAATCTGTGCTAAAGAGCAAGCTGACATTTGAAGAACTGGAGTAGAGCCCTTAGCAAAATCATAACAGCAAAGGAGAAAGAACTGAGGCTGGAAAGGGTGTGGCTTATACAAAGGAGAAATAACTCCAGAATATATAAAGCATAGCAAATGAGATGACACAGGAAGAGACTACAGAGGGAGACTGAGCCAAGATGGCATCCAATATCAACAAAAAAATAACAGTAAACAAAAGAGCATGTCATCCTAATTAAAATGCAAGTCCATTGAACAGCTTGTTTATGCTTACGTTTATTTTTAAAATGATCATGACCACTCTGCCTGTGGAGTAGTGGAAGGTTAAATGTGAAGACTTGGAGAGCACTGAGAAGATAGCAATTAAGACCATTCTCATCTCGGGGGCTTGGGAGGCTGAAGCAGGAGGATCACTAGTTCAAAGTCAGTCTCAGCAAATTAGCAAGGCCTGAAGCAATTCAATGAGACCCTATCTTTAAATAAAATACAAAAAAGGGCTGGAGATGTGGCTTAGTGATTAAGGGCCCTTGGGTCAATCCCCTGTACCAAAAAAAAAAACTAGAATTTTAGAAATTAGTTATTTGTTCAAGTATGGAATGGCCAAGTGATAAGAAGAATACAGTGGGTCAGAATACCTATCAAGGGTACTCCATTAATCTAGATAAAAAGTAATGGTAATACTGTCTAAACAGAGAAAATAGAGATAGAGAGAAGTGAGTACATTTAGGGCTTACTAGAGGACCAGGAAGATGAGATGTTACCATTGATTAGGTTGGAGGCAAAAGAGAAAAAAAAATATCAGGAATTACCTGCAAGTTGTAGGTTAGACAATCAAGTAAATGTCAAGACCATTTATTGATATTAGATACTGTATATACAAAATGAGACTCAAGTTTGTTGAAAACTAATGTGTGTGGGGGGGGTGTGTAATATACTGGATAATCAAACAGATATGTCCAACAGAAAATTGGAAAATGGATCTGAAAACTCAGGAGACAAATTTGAAATTTATACACACTCAGAATACATCCTAACCTTGGCACTGGAACAGGATTTCAGAGTCTCCCTGTTGTCCAAGAATATAATCTCAAGAAAATAAATTGCAAAAGTTCTGGAAGTGTCTTTAAGAGAGACCAAGGTATCAGATCCAGTCTTGCAGATGCAGAGTAGAAGCAGGAGTCATACGTAAGGAATATTTAGCAACCAAACAAGATAATTCATAATTTCGTCAAATTGTTCATGCTTACTGGTTCACATCAGGTGATGCTAGTTTTGTTAATCTTATAGCGACAACAATCTAAGTGATGGGTGTAGCATCAAATAAGCCATTACTCTTATGCTGAGCACCAGTATTCTTTGATATGCTGGACAATCGCTGTACCTGAGTTCTCCATTAGCAGCCAAAAAACAAAAGGACACAGAAAGACTCAGCCCAACCCAGAATCATCAGAGGTGTCAGGCATACAGTTTACTTATATCAAAGTTTATATAGCACCATAAGATGAACTGATGTCATGAGTGTTGAGATTTGTTTATTGATCTATCTATGTATTTATTTTACTATAGCTGTCTTATGTTGAAAACTTTGAACCAGTATCTAGGGCTCTTAACAGTTCAAGCTCAGAGGCCCTGCAAGCGCTGAGTTTTCCACTTCAGAGTTCATTTTGGCTAATTCAACTTTTGAGGTGTTTCTGTTTGTATTTTCCCTTCTTTATCTAGGACCAAATTATAAATTTTGATTTGAAATGTCAGTATATGTCAAAATTTGTATGCATTTTTACATCCATTATCTTATTTGAATTCTTGAATAATCTTACAAAGTAAGCAAGGCATCATTATAATTATATGTGGGTAAGAAAACAGCTTCTAGAAATTGTCATAGAGATATCATTTTGCATTCAATGAAGCTATAAAATGTGAAAAAAAGATGAAAGAAGATAGGAATTCTAAATTTTTAAGTGTGATCAAGAATTTGACTTGGTAATGAGAAAAGGGATCCTATTTCATATATCACTGCTGAAATTGCATTAGATTTGATATATGTTTCCATCTGATACTCATTTAAGAACTATACCTTAGCAAACCTGTTTGATTATGTGAACAAATTTCAATAATAGGAAATAGAATTCATATGCCCTGATTACATGTGGTAAGTTTATAGGAACAGAAATAAAGGACTCTGATATAGAATACTAACAAGACAGCATCATTTTTGTCCTATAAAACAAAAAATACATTAACCCTGTATAAGAAGCATTCTTGAAATTATGTTAAATTAAAAAAACTAAAACTACTATTGCTTTTACTTAACCATAATCCAATACATTTGTAACAGTCTATATCAGTTTTACTTCTTGTCTTGTAATCATTCGTTTTCAATATTTTAATATTATTTTCAAATGGGGATAGAAGACATCCTGATTTATATACTGAGCTTAAATGCAATGCTTTCAGTATTTGCCCATTACATGTTCACTGTAGATTGTTATGCCTTATAAAAGACTAGGAATATTTTCATTTATTATTTGCTAAATTTTTAGCTTGAATCATGAAAGGGTGGCAAATAGAACAAAATTGTTTTCTCAGCATCTAGTGAGATGATCATTTTTTACTCTTGAATAGGCCTATATCAAAAGTTTACTGATTATTTCCCCAATATTGTACCAAATATGAGTTTTAGGGATAATTCAAATATTTTGTGCCAGGAACAGTGGCACATGCCTGTAATCCCCCTCAGGAGGTTGAGGCAGGAGGATTATGAATTCAAAGCCACTTTTAGCAAATTAGGAATGCCCTAAGCAACTCAGTGAGACTATGTCTCTAAATAAAATGTTAAAAGGGGCTGGGGATGTGGCTTAGTAATATCTTATTTGAATTTTTTTATTCTTAATTATTATTATTAGATATATCTACTAATAAATGTTATAACTACATAAAATCACACAGATATGATTGACTTATCTGTTTGTCTTTCTAGCTTTACCATTGTTTACTTTGTTCATTTTAGAAAATATTAGAAGCTATTTAGAATTAATATACCTTCCTGACTAAATGAAATGCCAGTAGGGAATCTCTATCACCAGCAAACTGTTGCCTTAAAATATATTCAGTCTGATAAAAATTTATTGCAACTGTTTTTTGAGGGGGTTATAATTTGTATGTTTTTTTCAACATTTATTTGCTGTATTTATATATCATAAGTTTTTTGACAAGCTTATAAATAGCATGTTACTGAATTTATTTTATTGTTTTAATAGTTTAAAACTTCCAAGGCTTCTAATTCTAGTAAGATGAAGGAGACTTATTTTCTCTATTCCCCTGCTAAGTATAGCATAAAGCCTGCCCATTATTTGTAAGACAAACATAAGACTCTGGAGAAAAGAAGCCAAAGAATGTTGTTTAGAAAGATTATTCCAAATAACAAATATTTAGAAAGACAAGCCAAAAACCTATAATAAACATATATTAGAAATAAATTTAAAAAAGAAAACATAGATTACAAAATAGTATGTCAATAAAAATATTATGAACTATTTTATACCAATAATTTTTTAAATTCATATTTTAAAGGATGGTTGACTGGCACACTATGCTATAAGTGATCAAAACATGAAAGAAAAATTGTAAATAGTACTGTTTATTAAAATGAGTACATAGCTTAAAACTTTCTCACAAAATAAACCTCCAATTCTAGATGAGTTTAAGGGTAAATTATTCCAAGTATATAAGGAAAAAACAACAGTAATATAAAAAAATTCTACAAAATAATTTATCTTCACCAAATGGTGTGTACATGTAAACAATCTATTGAGACCAATACCTAAGTTATAAATTTTTTCATATAACTATTATTTTTTATTTTTAAGACAGTAAAATGTGCTGTCCACATAAGTGAATTGTGCTGTGTTTGTTTTCTTTTGCTATGTAACAAATTACCACAAATTTAATGACTTACAGCAATACATATTTATTCTACCCGTTTGTGTGAGTCTGGATTGGGGGCCCACTTGCCTGGGTTCTTTTATGGTGGAACAAAGCTTCTCAGCTAGGGCTGGGTTCTCAGGGAGGTTGGATTAAGGAAGGATCTGCTTTTACCTCCCATTGGTTATTGGCAGAATTTATGTGTTTATATTTGCAAGGTGTATGCATACTTCCTTCTTCAATGTCTGTAGTAAAGTCTCTACCAAGACCAGCTCTATACTCCTAGTTGATCATATTTTTACATTCACCATAAACTTAACTGCCTTTTGTCATTTCATTGGTTGGAAACAAGTGACAGGTCCCACCTTTATTTAAGGGAGTGGAATTACACAAAGAACTGAACACCAGTAAGCAGGGATCATGGGGTCTACCTTAAAGTCTATCTGTCAAAGGGATGTTTGTGCAGATGCAGTCTTGAAAAAACAATGAGTAGAGCCCATTATGTAATGAAGACTTCTCACCACATTTGAAACATCCATTGTAAATACATTTAGAGATGGATTAAGACAAAACTATATGGTTTCACTGAAAATTAGTTGTGATTAAGAATCACACCAGATAGTATGATTCACACAAGTATTTATTTTCAATCTACAATAATGAAAACTTCTACCATAAACAAATTATGTTTGAGGAGCTAGATACGTTTAACCTGATTTAAACATTGAACAGTATATACATGTATGGAAATATTACATGGTATCCCATTACTAGGTACAAATTTTGTTTTTATGTATCAGTTAAAAATAAATTCAAAAATCAAATTTATTTTTAAAATTAAAATTCATAGCAAATGAGCTTTTGGTGCTATTAAACACCTGATACCAAATATTTCTGCCTAAAACTGTATTTATTCAAATCAAAGCAATTTAGATACTCATAAAAACATGTTAAGCAAAGGTTTCAGAGGACCAAATCATGACTGATATGTAGCTTACTCCTGTTGTAAGATGTCATTTATTACACATTGCATTCTGACATAACAAAAATATGAACACAAAAAAGTGTCTGAATCAATAGTAAACTCTTTCTTAAAAAGAATTTTAATAATCTTTTTTTAAAAAAGTATACAGATAGAATCCATCTTATGATGATTTTACATATGATTTTTTTTTAGTCTTTATGGTGTTGGAAAGCAATATGTATTTAATTGAAATGATACTTTGAATTTTTATCTTTTTCAGAGCTAGTGATACTATAGCATACTATCTCAAAATGCTGGGCAAATGAAGTAAGCTGCAGCTTCCAATTAGCCATTCACTCATAAAGCCAAACAACCAATAATGTATAGTGTACTGTCCATTTCCAGCAGTTTTGAATATAGATATTCAATAGATTATGTCAGATATTTAACAGTATAAAATAGGCTTATGTTAGATGATTTTGTCCCACTGTAGGCTAACGTAAGTGTTATCAGCATGCTTAAGGTAGGCTTTGCTAAGCTGAAATGTTTGTTAGGTTAGGTGTGTCAAACATATTTATCAGGATGTAATAACACTGGAAGCTGGAGAGCATTTTGCTACTTCTGCTATAATTTTTTTCTTTAGTTAAGTAGGAATAAGGTTTTCTTTATGGAAAATGATCACTTTTATAAGAATTTCATAGATATTACCAATATATTTATGCAAAGTATGAACATCTATATTTACAATATAATTTCACCCCTAGTTTGCAGAATCCTCATTAAGAAGAGAAAGTATCCCATGCCCCTGGACAGGCAGAATTAATATTGCCAACATGGACATACTACCAAAAGTGCTATATAGATTTAGTGCAATTCCCAATTACATTCTTCATAGAACTAGAAAAAGCAGTCATGAAATTCATTTGGAAAAATAAGAGACTCAGAATAGCCAAAACAATCCTTAGCAAGAAGAGTGAAGCAGCATCCCAATGGAAAGGTATTCCAATACCAAACCCTAAACTGTACTACAGAGCCATAGAAAAAAAAAATGGTATGGTATTGGCACCAAAACACATAGACCAATGGTACAAAATAGAAGACCCAGAAACAAACCCACATAAATACAGTTTTCTTATACTAGACAAAGGCACCAAAAACATTCATTGGACAAAAATTGCCTCTTCAATAAATGGTGTTGGGAAAATTGGAAATCCACATGTAACAAAATGAAATTAAATCTCTGTCTCTCACACTGCATGAAACTCAACTCAAAGAGGATCAAAGACTTAGACAGTATAACAGAGACTCTACACATAATAGAAGAAAAAGTAGGTCCAAATCTTCATCACGTTGGATTAGGCCCTGATTTCCTTAACAAGACTCTTAAAACACAAGAAATTAAATCAAAAATCTATAAATGGGATGAATTTGAACTACAAAGCTTCTCCTTGGCAAAGAAATAATTAAGAACATAAAGAGAGAGCCTACAGAACAGGAGAAAATCTTTACCACGTGCACCTCAGAGAGAGCACTAATCTCCAGAATACATAAAGAACTCAAAAAACTTAACACCAAAAAACCAAATGACCCAATAAATAAATGGACAAGGGAGCTGAACAGACACTCTACAGAAGACATACAATGGATCAACAAGTATACGGAAAATGTTCAACACCTCTAACAATTAAAGAAATGCAAATCAAAACTACTCTAAGATTTCATCTCACACCAGTCAGAATGGCAATTATCAAGAATACAAGCAAAAGTAAATGTTGGCAAGGATGTGGGGAAAAAGGTACACTCATACATTGCTGGTGGGACTGCAAATTGGTGCAACCATTATGAGAAGCAATATGGAAATTCCTCAGAAAACTTGGAATGGAACCACCATTTGATACAGCTATCCCACTCCTTGGTCTGTACTCAAAGGACTTAAAATCAGCATACTATAGAGACGCAGCCATAATATTTATAGCAACTCAACTCACAATAGCTAAACTATGGAATAAATCTAGGTGCCCTTCAACAGATGAGTGGATAAAGAAAATATTGTATGTGTGTGTGTGCATATATATATGCATATATATATACACACATACATACACACACACAATGGAATATTACTTAGCCATAAAGAATAAAATTATGGCATTTGATGGTTAATGTATAGAACTGAAGAATATTGTGCTAAGGGAAATAAGCCAATTCCCCAAAACCAAAGGCCAAATATTTTCTCTGATATGCAGATGCTAATTCACAATAGTGGGAGTGCCTAGGGAAGACTTGAGTTACTTTGGATTAGGTAGAGGGGAGTGAAGAGAGGAGAGGACTCTAGGGGTAAGAATGATAGTAGAATGAATCTGAGATTATTACCTTATGTACCTATATGACTACATGACCAGTGTGACTCTACATCATGTACAACCAGAAGAATGAGAAGTTATACTTCATTTATGTATGATGTGTCAAAATGCATTCTACTTTCATGTATAACTAATTAGAACAAATTTTTTTAAAAGAAAAAGGAAAAAGAGGAGACAATATCTGAAATAGGATTACTAAGTGAACTGATTCTATAATACTAAGCATTGATTAAACATGACCTGACACAAATTTTATTTCAAAACTGATTAAAATGATGAAGCAATAAAATTAGTTCATAAACCAAACACGAAAGGAAACAAATAGGAACAGAAAAACATTGTACACCAAATGAGAGCCATAATTGCCAATGTTTATATTTTCTACAAAAATCATCTGTAAATCAAACATATCTATGCTAGAAAAGACTTTGTAACCCTATGCATTGGCACATGCTTGTAACTCCGTTGACTTGGAAGGCTGAGGCAGGAGGATCACAAGTTCAAAGCCAGCCTCAGCAATTTAGTGAGGCCCTGTCTCAAAAATGTGACTCAGTGGTTGAATGCCTGCAGATTCCATCCTTGGTACCAAGAAAAAAACAGACTTTGTAATCTCGTCTTCTACTACAATGCTGTGAGGGAGAATAGGCCACTCAAGGAAACTAGTTCTGTAACCACCAATTCAAAGACTCTTTGTTAATTTCAAAGATGAATACTTCCTTTTAAGTGGTTAATGCCCCAGTGTCCTGTATGTGGCATTCCTCCACACATCAAAGGTATTTGAAACTCATTAGGACTGCCTTGCTATAAGCACATTGACAAAGGAACAGTAAATACAGTGAAGGAACCCTAGAGTGAGAAAATTTCCAGTATACTAAGAAAAATTAAGCCTCTTTTTAAAAATCTTCTCAGCTGAATGAGCTGAAGTTTTTCTGAACTTTTACAACCTGAATTTTTGAAAATTATTCTTGCCCTGTGGGTTTCAGGATGAAAGACAAGAAACCTAAGACTCAAGAAATGTATATTTGAATATTTAACTAATTATTTTTTGACCTAAGTAAATAGACGCTCCATAAAACCATTCCTTTTTTTCTAATGAAATAAAAACAGAAATAATACAAAGCATAAAATATATTCTTTGGTTTTTTTAGAGATTTTTTAAAAAGTTTTCTTAAATTTTACTAAAGTTTCCCCCTGCATATCTTTATTATTAAAGAAATGAAAATTTGCTGGGATTCTACACTGTTACCAACATTGTTTAAGAATTCTCCTTATTTCACATTCTCAAGACATAGCTGGGTGGGATCTTTTCTTGGTTTTGTCAGATGTCCTAATTTTCGCAAATTATGAGAAATCAATAATTAGTATTTTAACAGAAAATTGTTCTAAATAAGAAACATTAGCATGTGAAATTATGTGTAGTTCATATTCCATAATTATTCAAAGATTGAATATTTGATTTAAAGATTTTACAATTTTTCAAATATAAATCCCACATCTTTCAGTTAATATTGTACCTTAGCATAATATTAAGCAAATAAGAAAAATCTCAGTAGAAATAAGTTCAGGATAATATACAAATGATGGTTAATAAATTGCTCAAACGTGCATTAGATAGCACTATGCAAAAGCAAAATTAATCAGAAATGACTTCAAATCAAATCAATTAGCTCCATTCAAAAGGAAAACAGTACAAGAAATGAAGAAAGGAACATGGATCCATCACCTCATAATCTCCAGGCTCTTTTCCTTCTTCATTACCCTCTCAATCTATTATTCTAGGGATTTTTTTTCCTCTATATCCACAACCTAAACGTGAATATTCTCAGCAACTCTGCTTGCAACACATTTTTCTTTCACAGTATACTGTACATTTGACCTTGGCAATGTTATCCATGCTAACAGTTTTCTGTATTGTTGCCTCTGAAATAACCATCAATTTTAAATTAACTTTGTTCATGTTGCTTGTATCTAAAGATATTCCCTCATCATCCCATTCATGGACTGCTGCTTTCTGATTTCAAGGTTTCTCTTCCTGTCCACTCCCAGATCTGCCCTTAAAATGATTTTGCCACAACATAAATATAAGACATCATCACTGCACTTCATTAGCAAAGCATAAAGCACCTTTATAAACTGGTAAAATTCCTACATCCTCATTCTCAGCTCCCACCTATCTTTCCCTCTAAATTTCTAATCTATTATTTATAACTAGCTTTTTATCATCTTTTTCTGTTATCGCCTATTAAGAAAAAATACTATATTTCATCATTATGTCTTTATTTAGGCAGATATCTTAGAGAAGAAAAATTTACAATAATTAATTTATAAAAGAAATAGAGGAATTCATGTATGCATTTGCAAAAAAACAGGTTTGAAATTGTTATTATTTGTACATGAGGTATTTTCAAATAACGCTCACCTGTTAATGCAAGAATTTTCAGAAGTAAAATGATTAGATTTTTAGAGTTGTAACCTAATCAGTGGATTGGTATATTGGTAGAATTAATAATTTGAATGGATTACCGGATGGTAACTATAGCCAGGTGGGGCAAGGCTGGAAGCAATGTCACTGGGGTGTGCCTTTGGGGTTTATAGTTTGACCCCTGGCTCCCTGTATGTTCTCCCCACTTCTCTCCCTCCTCACATGCCCCCCCACTCCTCTCTCTGCCCTTCCTACCCCATTTTCTCTCTTCTCTCTGCTTTACCTGGGCCCAGAACAATTCAGTCAGCTGATCATAAACTGAGACTTCTGAAAATTTGAGACCAAAATAAACTCTTCCTCCTCTAAATTGTTCTTGTCAGATATTTTGGTCACAGCCACATAAAACTAACAAAAAAAATTAACAGCAATTTTCCATTGTGAGATCTATTCTTGAAAACAGCTTCAAAAGTTTTTCTTTAAAATTTGAAGCCTTGAGAAAAAGAAAAAATTTAAGTCTGAGGCAAAGGATGCGATAAAAGCTGAATCCCTCATTAAGTTTCCATGGGGTGTAAAAATATTCCTAAGGACAAATCTCCTACACTCTGGAATATAATGAGCTGATTTCTACCCACAAATCAGCATCAATACAGTAAAGGGTAAGTCAGCACTTTTATAATGATGCAGCTGTTCATAAATAGTTACAACATGTTTATATTAGTTCATAGTGGGAAAATGTTCAAAACATCTCTATTGAGAGAATCAGCTATTATTAACTTACAACACAGCATCAAATTAGACTCATGCATGGACATAATAAATACCTCCACATGCAGTTTGAAGATCTCTACCTACAATAATATTTGCTCATTTTATACAGAATGTGGTTAAAGTAATCTTGCTTTAACTAATTGCAGTATCTTATGTTTTCTCAACCCATGTGCTCATGTAGTTAAAGCAATAGAACTGCATGTATTGTAAAAGAATAAGGGACTCTCCCTCCCACCCCTACAGACACCAAGATGAAGACCTGCAGGATGGTCTAGGTTTGGAGTGATTGCCTTGTTCCATAGCCTGACCCTTAGCTTTTATGGTCCAGTATTTCAATTTTATAACTATATCCATTTCTAAGCTCTCAGCTGTTGAATCAAAGTAATCCAAATTACTGAAGAACAGTTTATAAACAAGAATGTAAATTCACGGCTGACTCTTTCTAGTAACTTTGAGTTCCCATTTCCTCTTCTCAGGACATGACCTTTCTGAGCCAGATACCTATAATGTTTAGCTAAAAGTCTTAAGTTTCCTTAGTAAACTCCTTCCCAAAGCTTATAATAAGATGTAAAATACCAAACAAACAAAAAATAAATATACATCCCCTGAAACAAGACCCTTCTTATTGTAAAAATTAAGCTTGCATTCAGTCTCCTATCCTCTGCTTCAAATATCCTCTTTTGTCTTTCTCCAGTTTAAATTCCTCCCTGGTCTGACTCTATCATCATGGATGTTTCCCCAAAGAAGTCATATCAGAAGACTCCAGAGTTCCACACATAGCAGTTTGCCTGAATTTAACCCTTGTCATCATCCTCCACAGACCCGACACTGATATTCTATTTTACCATCACTATTTGATCTGTGATTAAACAGGGCCTCATGCGTGCCAGGCAAGTATTGTACCACTGAGCCAACTCCTGACCCTTGAGATACCTTTCACCATCCAGCAACTGCTGTCTGTCTGCCTTGTCTAGGAGTGGCTAAAATGAGACAGAATCCAAATTAATGACTAAAATTGTTCAACCTACATAAAAGTTTTATGACCTTTTCTGTTAACTGCTAAGTAAAATAAGCCAATCCCAAGCAACTAAAGGCCAAATGTTTTCTCTGATATGAGGATACTAATTCACAATAAGGGTGGGGGAGTGGGGCTAGGGAACAATAGAGGTACTTTGTATTAGACAGAGAGGAGTGAAGGGATGAGGGGGTACTTGGGGTAAGAAGGATAGTAGAATGAATCAGACATTATTACCCTATGTTCATATATGACTATACAACCAGTGTAACTCTACATCATGTACAACCAGAAGAATGAGACGTTATATTCCATTTATGTATGATGAATCAAAGTGCATTCTACTGTCATGTATAACGATTTAGAACAAAATAAATATAAAATTCTTTAATTATCAACATAAATATGCCCCTGAAAAACAAGGTCTGATCTCTCAAAGATTGTCCAGCTTAAATCCTCACCTATTTTTTAAAATAATGTTTCCATTATTATCTCTCTCCTCATAATAAATCCTCTCTGTTAGGGGATAATTACTTAGGACTTTTCATTGATCAAAAATAGGTATTTCTAAGTTCTTATTTTCTAAGCTTTACTTTCTAATATCCATCATTACATAGAGGATCTAGTTTTTGCAACTTCATATTTATAATAATGTCATCCTACCACAAGGTCTAATTTCATCCATTCTATATTCTTCAAATTTCCTGATAAATATCTCCCTATAGGAAAAAGTAAAACTGCCATGCCAGACTTAGGTATATTATGAAAATTTTAGCACAATGCTGGATGTCTTACAAGCAGGATTTAACAGAGCATGTGTAAGAGGGAGAGGTTTCCTTGAGTAAGTCTGTGGGTCTTGAAAATCTACATAAATTCTATTTTTCACTTCCTTTGGAAAATGAAACATTAATATTCATAGTTCAGATACTGAGTTCATTTTGGCTTGAATGATAACAGAGTTCATTATCTGGCACTTAACATCACTAAGTCAGAAAAGTGTTTTGAAATACTGAATTCTTCTTTCATAAAAGAACTGATGATCTCCTGCAACATACCTTATTAGGAGATAACTAATTTTATTATTTATTAGTGTGGACCTCTGAGTCTTTCTATAGTGGGAATTTTGGTTGGTGATCCATATAATAAAGTCACAATCCAGAGACTGAATCCATTCATCTTATGAATAATATTTGAATCATAATGATCTTTAGAGTCCAGAGTAGAGAACTATTAAGAAAGTGGGAGGGTGGTGAGATGATCAGTATTGTTTTCTTTCTTAAAAAAAAAAATCATCCCACAGCTTTGTTTTAAAGGTAGGAGGATGTTTAGTATCATTTTTATTCTTTAATGTTGTTTTTGAATAATAAAGACTATTTTTGTGTTAAAATGTATATTATTAAAAAAACTATTAGTTTGTTTAAAAGTGTAAACTATTAGGGGTTAGTTGAGTAGATAATTTACCAATAATAGCCAGAGTCTCTTCACAAATTACTTTGAAGTGAATCTAACACCATGTTTTGGCTGACCTACTTACTCAGTTTGATAAATGTACATATTTTCTTATATAAATAGTGCTTAAATTACTCTATTTTTCTTATCTCCTAAATTTTCTAGATAACTGAATTAACTAGCTTATTTACTTTGTTTTAGTAGCTTTCATGCAATTGAATGAATGGGTAAACAGTATAGACCAAAATGGTTTAACTAACACTTAATTAAATTTTTATACTCGCTTTATGGTTGCCATTGTTCTAGTTAATCAGTTTTAAATCAAGCGTATTCAATATATAGTGATAATTATTTAGAGTAATTTTTATTCTATGGTTTGCTTTTCACATACTCAACATACATACATATCTATAATATAATAACCATTTTTAGTACACATAGACTCACAACTTAAACTTTTCAATGTTAATTACAAAAATAGTTACCACTATCCTCTTATTTGAATTCCTAATAAAAAGAAATTGGCTTAATATAAACAAGTACATTTTGTGAAACTTTTTGGAAATATTTCTCCTATTCTTATACACATAGATATTCTATTTTCTAAGTACAAAGATATGATAATCCACCATTGATGCAAAAAGAAATAAGAAAAAAATACTTCCAAAACAAATACTACTGGAACATTTTCTAACAAAACTGCCAAAAAGTATGCATGAAGTAACATTTTCAAAGAGAGATAAAAATATAAAGGCAGACTAACATAAACAAACAATGCTAAGGACCAGAAACAGAACAGAAATGGGACCAAAAAAAACAAAGAAAGAAAAAGAAGATAGAACTCCCAAATAAATAAAAAATGAAAAGTAGGCCAAAAAAAAAAAAAAAAAAAGTAGATGATTCAAAAGATAATCAAGTGGCCAGTAAGTAACAAAAATTCTGCTCAATCTTATTAGTTATCAGGGAAATGCAAATGAATACTTCAGTCCAAAACCACTGTATATCCACTAGAATGGGTCAATGAAAGGATGAAAATACCAAGAATTGGCTAGGACATGTATAAACTCATGCTCTGTTACAGACTATAAACTGGTAAATGCACAGAAAAACAATTTAGCGAAAGCTGAATATGTATACATGTTGTGCCTCAAATATGTCACTCAAAGTAAAACTCAAAATAAAAGGTGGACATATTCACCAACAAACAACAACTAGAATACATACTACTAGCGAATATAGTAATATGATGGAGTTTGTATGTTATCCAATGATATACTCCTATGCAGAAAATGGGGCATAAATATTTACAATGTTATGTCTTGTTGATGTATGATTCCCTTAAACAATATGAAATGTCCTTTAACTCTTGTGACTAACTTTGGCTTGAAGTCTACTTTATCTGATATGAGGATAGAAACCCCTGCTTTTTTACTCAGTTCATGTTAGTGACATGTTCTTTTCCCAAACTTTCATCTTCAGTCTGTGGATGTCTTTTACTATGAGATGAGTCTCTTGAAAATAGCACATTGTTGGATCTTTTTTTTAAATCCAGTCTGCCACTCTACATCTTTTGATTTATGAGTTTAGGCCATTAACATTCAGTGTTATTATTGAGATATGATTTGTATTTCTGGTCATTTTAGTTTAGTTTTGTTTTTAACTTGACATAATTTCCTTCTTTGACTTTTCCTTTAGTGTAGTTCCTCCTTTTGCTGGTTTTCATTACTGTTTTTTATTTCCTTCTCAAGAAATATTTTGCTGAGAATGTTCTGTAATGCAGGCTTTCTGGTTGTGAATTCTTTTTAACTTTCGTTTATCATGGAAGGTTTTTATTTCACCTTCTATTTTGAAGCTTAGTTTTGCTAGATATAAAATTCTTAGAATGAATAATCAGTATATAGAACAACATTGACTTTAACAAACAATGTTGCATTGAAACACACAAAACATGGCAAGCTATATTATTGTCTCATTGGTAATAATATAAAAACAGGTAAAACTAAGTTTTATTGTGCCAAGTCAGGTAGAGGTTTATCCTTGCCTGAATAAGTGAAGAGAGCATAATAGACCTAGAAAAGGCCATAAGACAGATCTCTGGAATGCCAGTCCTGGTGGATTACTTGGTCAGCATGCTTGGCTATATGACTGTGTGCAGTTTATGAAAATTCATCAAGTATTCAATAATTCAAACTCTGTGACTTTGCATAGTAAGAATTAATTATCATTTAAGTATAGAGGTATTCATCTTCTAGGGATTTCCTTAATAAGAGATCACAAAATGAGAGGCTAAACAACAAGAATTTATTTTTATAAATTCTGGTAGATAGAAGTAGTAGATCAAATTGTTCATATGGAAGATTTCTAATGATTCTTTCCTTGGCTTGCAGATATCGCTCTTGTCCCTGTGTCTTTACATGGTCTTTCTTTTGTGTGTGTCTATGTTTTAGTCTCTTCTTATAAGGGCAAGAGACCATTAGATCAGTGTTTCTCCCATTGATCTCATTTAACCTGAACTACATCTTCAAAGACCCTGTCTTGAAGTATAGTTCCATTTTAAGATATTTGGGATTAGGATATCAATAAAAGTATTTTGGAGACATGCAACTTAACTGATAAAGATATATTGAAAAATTAAGAAATGAAATAATAAAAATCAATAAAATGTTTGAAATATAGTAGAAAATAAATTATTTTTTAAATTAAAACCAAAAGCTGATTGTTTTGGAAATTATTAAAAAAACCCACAAACTTCTAGCCAAATCAATAAAAGAAAATAGAGAAATGACTTAAATATGATAAGGAAGAAGAAAAAGAGAGATGTATGTTCAGATATGGCAGAAATTTTGATAATACTATTTAGAAAGAGTTTACCAATGTCTATTAATTTGGATGAATGGAAAATTTCATTTTTCTGGAGGGAGAACAAGGAATAAATATTTCAACCAGTGAATGTGATAAAACATTAACATAAAATAAAGTTGGTTAGTGTTGCATGGTATTTATTACATTATTTTTCACATTTTTTTATGTTAACAACTTATAATATTTATCAAATTTGATATTTCAAAATGAAAAAAATATCTATCTTAGAAATGTTCCTGGGGATGAGTTTTGCTATCATTGGTTGATATTCCTACTTAAAGAGTAGTGATGAAGTAATAAGAATTCTATACTTTTTGTTCTCTATTATGGTAAAGCAAAAATAATCTTACCAAATCGTGTGAGGATCAGGTCTTAAATAAGCATGGGAAAGAAAGGAAGCTCATATCTGTTTGTATCTTAGCTTTCTTCCAGTTTCAAAGAAATTCAACTCCCTCAGCAGAATATTTTATGTATGACTTGCCTTAAGCATTTCCCTAGAGTCCTTTAATTCTTAATTATTAATGTATTTTCCTCTGGTATTTTGCTTATTTAAACATGTAATCTCTATTATCATGCTTTAAATTTATTCAACTCCTTATTGCTTTTTTTAGTGACCCCCAATTTTAAGTTATTTTTAAATTTAAACATTATATTACAAATACTAATTTTAATACTTTTTCCTTGTTTTTTCTTTATTCTTTCATATTTTACATAATGTTTTTAATTTTTTTTTTCATTTTTAAAATCACATTTTATTATAGATTCTTTTAAAATTCTTTCAAGTCTTTTTTTCATTCTAAAACACAATGGTTTTATTTCTTTTGTTTGCATGATTTCTTCTAGTCATTAGTGAGGAAAAAACTTCATAAAATCTATATTTTATTTGCTCTTGGTTTACTTAAAAATCACTAATTTGGGAGGTCTGACATCCAGGCAATACCTTATTAGTATCCCACTAGTTTTGCTATAAATAACACCTCTTATGTGTGTGTTATAATGGCTATTGTTGCCTTGGTTATTCTTGAGGGACCTAAAAGCCACTGTGTTGAAAACAATGATTCTTCAATGCCTGCAGATATTGATGGGTGACTGGAATGGATGAAAGTGCTTGGCACATATAAGTTTATATTGTGTCCTTTGCTGCCTTAACCTTTCGGTCAGATTCAGTTCAATTCTGCATGTAGAAATGTTGATCATTTGAGAAATACTTTGTCCAAAAGCGATAATATAAGTTGACTTCACCTCATTTTCCCTCTTTAAGGCTAAAGACACCTACCAGGCACCATAATGATATACCAAACCATGAAAGGAGAGGAAAAATGTGGTGCAAATTTCCCAGATAACCTCCACCTATTCCCAAAAGAGACATGGATATTCCTACCCTTTATTAACCTATTCATCTTCTTCATTATTTATATTTTATGTCTGTAACCCCTTGACACCCTGAAATTGATAGGCATATTTGTGAGCAGTTTCCTCTTAGCTATGCTTTGGTCAGCAAATACAGCCTTTCTTTCTACCTAAAACTCATATCTTAGGCATTGACTTTTCCATGAGATAAACCTGGGTTTGGTAATTATTTTTTTCAATTATTTTTTTCATTTTTACAAACTTGCCAGATATCTCATACCTTGTTTTCCCATATATTTTTAATTACTAACTTTTGTAAAAGCCTGCATATGTGAAGGAGGCCAGGTAGAGAAGCTGACATGAAGAATAAAAAGGAGAATATGGGAAAATTTTCATAACTGCTTGTTACCTTCCCCTATCATCCTTTTATGTGCCTTTTGACTTCCTGCAATGGCTTCCATATGAAATATAAAGCAATTGGGTCTGGTGAATCTCGTGTGTCACTGAATACTGGGATTTATGTCACTGAACTGAAGTGAATGATTCTTTGAATCAATGGTTCTTTGTATAGTCATCCTAAGGATATTGTAGAGATGTTGATCAATGAATAAACATTCCAGTTGTTTAGGAGAGATAAATACAAAGGATCTATTGTGCTGGATGTTGTCTGTCAGTTTTTCATGACTGTGATCAAAACACCTGACAGGAACAACTCAGAGGAAAAGATTGACTTCGGCTCACAGTTTCAGAGGGTTCAGTTCATGATCAGCAGATTCCAAGGCAGAAACATCATTGCAGGAAGTTCTAGAAAAGGAAAGCTGCTCAGCTTATAGCAGCTGGGAAAAAAAGAGAGCATGGAAAGGGCTGAGAATATAAGCCCTTCTAGAGCACATCCTCAGTGATCTACTTGTTTGAACCAGGACCCACCTCTCAATAGTCTATTCAGCTATCAACATTAACCACTTGATAAGGTCAGAGTCCTCATGATCCAGCTATCAACATTAACCACTAAAAGCCTAAAAGCCCCATCTCTGTACACATAAGACTTTGAGAAACATTCCAAATAAAAACCATAACAGTAACTGCAGTTACTACAACATATTGTATTTTTGCAAATCACTAAGATAATAGAATTTAAGCATTCTTGCAAAAAAGGATAAATATGCAAGATAATATATATACTTAATGGCTTGACATAGTCATTCCATTATATATATATATCAAAACATGTGCATGATAAATATACAAAATTTTTGTCAATTAAAAATTTATTTTTTTAGAAAATATGGTCCATGGCTGAGAATGTAGCTCAGAGGTAGAGCACTTACCTATCATGGGCAAATTCCTGGGTTTTACACTCAGAACCACAAAAAAAGGTGAAAAAAGTTAAAACAACAAAAATACAATACTCACAGACATTCACAGTCAGGTAGAAGTTGGGATAACACTTGGACTTAACTCTAGTGAGAAACACTTTGATGTTGAAATTCACTAGAAGGTGACCTGGTTTTTCCTAGTTGTGTTGAAACATTTTTACAATGTGATTCTCACCTAAAAAATTACAAAAATATTTAAAATAGCAAAATGAGGTATGAATATACATTTACTCTATTATTAGATCATCACTCTGGTTTCTGACTCTGAGCAGGAAAGTAGTCACATGTTTACAAGTTCAGGATGCTGCCAGTGGGTTGACCCTCACATTGCAATTCTCCCTCTCTGGCCTATGCCAACCACACAGTACCCAGTTTCTAGTGCATGGCAAGAAAACTTCTAACTCATGTACTGTTTACAAAGTATTTTATGTAAATTGGCGTGCCAGTCGCTTTAGTTAAAAGAAGAGTTTAAGGTCTGTGTTACAAGTAGCATAGCTCTAAGCAATTGTAACTACTTCACACTGGCTATTTCCTTTCATATTTGTTCATTAAAACTTTCTGCTTGAAATGGCTTTGAACTACCCAAGGAGATCCTTTTCTGGACTCAACATAAGAAGAAATATCTGAGAAGAAAACCTAAATTGCATGTTCTTCAAGGGCACTATGTGCACATTTGGCATTAATTACTTTACCATTTTTTCCTATTCAAATATGATCATTTAAGTTGAGTCTTCTTAGATTTTGTATAGTAATTTGATTAAATTTTATAATAGAACCTGTTTATTTAAATGCATAATTTCAAAATTTTAATTGAAACCTTTTTCTTGACTCATGACTGAGATAAGAAAGTGCTTTGTTTTGTTATTAAAGATTTTAGCTTAAACTTTCTCCTTCCTCTTTTCCCTTCTTTTTATGGTTTGATATTTAATATCACAAAAAAATCTCAATTGTTTCACAATGCAGGAATGTTCATAGGTGAAATAATAAGATTATAAGAGCTATAATTTCACCAGCAGATTAATCCATTTGATGGATTAATAATTTTAATGGATACAAGGTGGTAACTGTAGGCAGCTGGGACATGCATGGCAGAAGCAAGTAGGTGGTATGGCTTTGAGGTGTTATCTGGTCACTAGTTCTTTGATATCTCTTTTTCTCCCTCTCTCATTGTTTCCCAGCTACCAGACTTTCCTGGGTCACATCTTTCTGCCATGATGTTCTACCTCAGGACCCACACAATGAAGTCAGCTGACTATGAACTAAACTGCTCAAACTGTGAGCCCAAAATAAACTTTTAGTCCTCTAGGTTGTCCTAGGGAGGTACTGATCACAGCAATGAGAAGCTGACTAACACACCTTCACATTGTTCTCTGCTTTCTTTCATTTGTTGCAGAACAAGTTTGACAAATTCTCAAAAAAAAAAAAAAAAAAAGATTCCAATATAACCTTTCAATTATGAACATGAAATATCAACTTGTTACAGAGCTGGAGCCTTTGGAGAAACTGAGAAACAGCTAAGACTCCCCTCTTCAAACCCTAATTCTTACAATCAACTTAGAAAGATTTCAGACATGTCACTCGAAGTAATAAGAATGAGTTTATTAAGGGGATAGAAAAGGGAAAGGGGACACTCTCAAGGGAGAGAATGGGTTCTCTGAGAAAGGATAAAGACAATGTGCCTCTCCGGCACTCTAGTTTTACTAGAAATCCCAGAGAAGTTCCCAGAGAGTCCTACCCAGGTCCACCTCTTGACTTTTGGCTGACAGCAGGGTGACATCAGACTTTCAAGTCCCCACTGTCATGGCAACTGAAGATCACCTTGGCCCATAGACCCATTCAAATTGGATTCTTAACCACACATTCTTACAGATTTTATGATTAGGAGGAAGTATCCTTGTCATCTCCCAGAGTTTCAGGATCTCGTCACAAAAGCCTCGTCCTTCAGGGTAACTTAGTTTCCTCTTATTATCATTATTTGGGGCCTGCATTTCTCTTGCAATGAATAGGTAGTTTTCTGAGGAATGTGACATATCCTGTTCACTGAGTCCAGGCAGGGCTGCAGGTAAATGCTTCTTGTGTGGGTCATCACAATGGACCCATTTTATAGAATTATCTTCTTAACCTTGGGTTCCCACATTTCACATCTGTCTGTTCCCTAAAAATCTAAGTGAATTTGTGTCTACTCCTGTCTTTTGTATATAATCAGGACCTTTCTTTCTTTCTTTTTTTATATGTGCTTAAAAATAACAACAGCAGCAGAATCCTAATCTATTCACCTATAAATGGACATTTATATTGCTTTTACCACTTAAGCATTGTAAACAAAGCTGCAGTGAATATGGGTATGGAAACATCTCAGACATCTACTTTGAATTCTTTTGAATGCATACCCAACAGTGAGATTTTTGGATGATATGGTAATTCTTTTTATTTTTCATTTTTTTGAAAAATCACCATATTGTTTTCTGTAGAATCTGTAGCATTTTACATTCTCAACAGTACACAAGGGTTCCACTTTTTCCACATTCTAATCAATGCTTATTGTTTTCTGCTATTTTCATAGTGACTATCCTAATGGGTTTGAGATGATATCTCACTGTGGTTTTGATTCCAATAATGAATGACGTTAAGTAGTTTTTTCATTCTTCTTGGCTGTTTGCATATCTTTGAAGAAATGACTATTTATGTCCTTTACCCATGCTTTAAATTAAACTTTACTTTTTAGGCTAATGTTAGGTTCACAGAAAAAATAAGCTGCTATAGAGGTTTCCCATGGAAGTCTTGCTCCCACACATATATATCCTCCTTACTTATCAACATCCCGCAACAAAGTGGTTTATTTGTTACAATCGATTAACATATATTGACACATCATCATCACTCAGTTTGCAATAGGAGTGACTCTTGATGTTGCACAGTCTATGGGTTTGATGAATGATTAATGACACAAATCCACCATTATTGTAGTACAGAGTGTTTTCACTACCCTGTGAATCCTCTGTGTTCCATCTGTTCATCCCTCCTTCCTCTCAAACTTTGGGCACCACTGATCTTTTTATTGTCTCTATAGTTTTGCCTCTTCAGAATGTCATAGCATTGGATCCACACACTACATAGCTTTGTCAGATTAGTTTTTTTCACTCATTAATATGTATTTAAGTTTCCCCCATGTCTTTTCATGACTTAATAGTTCATGTCTTTTTAGTGCTGAATAACATTTATCTTAATATAACATAGTTTATTCATCAATTCACATACCCTTATGGTTTAGACATGAGGTATTTCCCAAAGTCACATGTGTGAGAAAATGCAACAATATTGAGGTAACAGAATTAGATTATGAAAGTTGTAACCTAACCAGTATATTAATCCCACTGATATGCATTAACTGGGTGGTAACTATTGGCATGTATGGTGTAGTTGGAGAAAGTAGGTCACTGGCATGACTTTGGGGTTTATATTTTGTCCCTGTTGACTGCAACACTATCTCTTCTTTCTTGCTATCCCCAAAACGGTGAGTCTAAAGTGAACTTTTCTTTCTCTAAGTTGTTCTTGTTAGGTATGTCGGTCATAGAGATGGAAAAGCTGACTAAAACAAAAACTGGTACTGAGTAGATAGATTATAAATGTGACTAACCTGACCATGTGAGTCATAAAGCCTTTGGAGCTGGTTTGCAGAGAAAGGAATTTTGAAAAGTTTTAGAGCTAAAAGTTGGGGAAAACTTAGAATTTTGTCAATAGAGCTTAACGGGTGATTCTAGTGGGAGCTTTGAAGATTATAAGGTGGGTAAGTGTAGGCAAGTAAGGTGTGACTGGAGGAATTAAGTAACTGGGGACATGACTTTGAGGTTTAGATTTTGTCCCTGATGAGCCAAGCTCTCCTTGTTTCCTGGTTGTCATTTCCTGAACTGCTTTCCTATTCCAGGACCTTGAGAGCTATGGAGTTGACTGTGGACTGAGCCTCTGAAGCCATGAGACAAAATGCATTCTTCCTCCTCTAAGTTGTTCTCATTAGGTATTTTTGTCACAGTGATGCACAAGCTGACTTAAAAACTTACCGAAGGATACCTTGGCTCCCTACAAGTTTTGACAATTATGAATAAATCTGCTACAAATGTCTGTGTACACAAAAGCTTTTGCTTTATGTGGATATTACTTTTCAACTCCTTTGGATAAATGTCAAGGAGTACAATTGCTAGATAGTATTGTAAGAATATACTTATTTTAAGTATCTACCAAACTGTCAAAGTGGTTGAAATATTTTGTATTCTGACCAAAAATAAATGAGATTTCCTGTTGCTCCACAACTTTACCAGCATTTGATGTTAGTGTTTGGGGAATTTGCCAATTTGATAGGCAGATAGTTGTACCTCTTTGTATTAGTTTTCTATTTTCATGTTCTCCACTGTGATTCTCTGCCTCACTATAGGCCTAATGCAATGGGTATTTGGGACATTTTTTCACAGTAAGAGAAAGCTAACAAAGTAAGTATTCAACTTCATTATATTGTATGTGAATATTCAATTACCTGACAATATTTGTTGAAGAGATTGTACCTCCTGTTATATGGTTTTGACATTTTTACCAAAGATTATTTAACCATGAATATCAACTTATTTCTGGACTCTAGTCTATTCCTTTCAGAAATAACTCTGATAGATATGTTTATGCCAGTACCACACTGTTTCTTTTTTAGTACATCTTTTTAATATTTTTGAAATCAGGAAGATGCTATGCCCTTTAACTTTGTTGTTTTGTTATCTATCTATCTATCTATCTATTTATTTACTTATATCTATCAGACATTTAGCTTTTCTGGATACCTTGAAATTGCACATGAGTTTTAGGGTATGTTTCCTATTGGGAAAAACAAAAATGTCACTGGGATTTTGATAGGATTGCTTTTAATGTATGGATTCTTTAGATAATAGAGACATTTAAACAATGTGAAATCTTCCAATCCAGAAACATGGAGTATTCCCATTTATTGGTATCTTCTTAAATTCTTTCAGTAAATTTTGTAGTTTTCAGTGTTCTTTTATCTCCTTGGTTAAATTTATTTCTAAGTGCTTTATTCATTTCAATGCCATGTTAAGTGGGATTATGAATTAATCTATTTTTAGATTGTTCATTATTAGCATATAAAATGATTGATTTTTGAACATTGATTTTGTATCCTGCAACTTTTGTAAATTCATTCATGACCTTTAAATTTTTTAAATAGTTTTTATTTCTTAATTTCCAGAAATAACTCAATTTTCTCACAATTACTGATCAAAGATTAGTTATTGGCCAACCCATCTAAAAATTGAGCACTACTCTAATATACTAAATTTTAATTCTTCCATAGCCTACATGGTAGGAAAAGAATATTTTTTGGAGTAGGGGGTACCAAGCTACACCCCCAGACATTTTCATTCTTTGTTTTGAAACAGGGTATTGCTAAATTGCTTAGGTCCTGTCCAAATTGCTGAAGCTGGCTTTGAACTTGAAATACTACTGTGTCAGCCTCCCAAGTCATTGGGATTACAGGCATGTGCCTCTACGCCCATAAAGAATATTTACTTCTGTATTAAAATATTACTTTGAAGTACTTTAAAGTATCATAGATAACTTTTTTTGTGCTACCTCCCTATTCAGGAAAAGAAATATGAAGCACAGGATTACCTCGGATGTATGATGGGCTTACTTCTGGATCAATGCAATAAAACAAATATAATAAAGTGAATGGGATAGCCTTTCAGAAATAACTCTGATAGATGTAAATTTGATCAAACATAAAATGTGGGCTGATGTATATAACCTTGGATGAGACAGCCTTGCCTAGGTGAGGGTTTTTAGGGAGGACTCAGCTGTGAGCCTTTACCTTTTAACATTGCTGAAAGATGGAAGGTTGGATGACACAATTCAAAAAGACAAAGGTGTCTGCATTGCACACCATAGAATTCACTACAAGCTAATGCTCAATTTCAGAGAATCATTAGTAACTTCAAATCCTCACACATTTATACCATAATTAATTAAAATTTATATTTCTACTTTTATAAATTAAATTCTAGAATAGAAAATGAACCATGTACCTATTAAATAAAAGTTTCATTTAGTTATATGCAGAAATGTCTCAATATATTATTAATGTATAGCACATACTTATATTTATTTCTTAAATATGCATGTAGTCTATCTATTTTATAAATATTCAAGCTTATTTTGAATTTTTATTAAGAGTTTTCCAACAATAGAGTGCTGTATTTAAAACTACATTTTAAATAGGGCATTACTAGTTCAAAGGGGTGCACTATCCTTCATTACACTGCTGAATTTTACTCAGTAGTATCTTAAAAATTACAGCACAATTATTCATATAAATATACTATATTTTTAACATTATAAAGTAAAAAATAGACTCAGGATATATTTACCAGTAAAATGTATTAATAGGAAAGAGAGCCTATATATGTACAAGAAATTTCATCTTTACTTAGAAATACTTTTTTTTAACATTAACCTGAACATTTTTCCTAGTTCCACTTATGAACACATCTGTAACTACCATATGTAAGGCTCTATGCCTGCTCTCTTTTTCTGGACACACTCAGACTGAGCTGCCATGTCCTTTAACCACTGTAGATAGCCTACAATCTTTCTCAGGCTCATGACCAGCATCTCAATCTTGCAATGGAGAGGTAGGCAAAAATCCAGTTTAGGTGGAGGAAGGGAAGGAAACTGGTCAATCAGTGCAAGTGGGGAGCACTTTCCAGAAGTGGTACTTCCCAGAATGCTTCTGTGTCCAGATTGTCCAACAGGTATGTAGATATTGAGTGCCTCAGGGCAGCCAGTTTTGGTTCCTTTAAGCTATAAGCAGCCTCAGTCCTATTCTCAAATTGGCTATGTGAATATCTACTTTAGTAACAAATTGTCTCTGATCTATTTCCTCATAGAAAATTGGCTTAATTTGGCTCCATTTTTATCATAAACAAAAAAAAATCACCATAACTATGACCCTGGCAACAATGTTAGCCCAATAACTTTGGCACAGAAACTCAGATTTGGAGTATGAATAGTAAAATAGTGCTGATTTATTTCCTGTAAGAAGAAACATTGGCTTCACTTTCACTTTTTTCAATCATTTTTTGACATTAGTAATTTGTAAGAATGAAGTATCACTACCATAAGACGGATTTGTCTTGTATTTGTGAGGGGGTATGAGCGATCTTAGAAAATCTGTGACGATTAGTAGTTAAACCCAGATCATCTCTCTGTACAGGCACATGTATATCAGGTTTCACCACAAAGTTAAAACAATTATGGATGCTTTTAGCCAAATGTTTTTGAGTTTTAACAAAGCTAAAGATCTTTGTGCAAAGAACAGCTTTTTAGCTATTCATGTATAGCACAAATTCATAGGCTCCACCATAAAACAAAATGGTCTGAAAAGGAGATAGAAATGTAAATGTCAAGAGTCCTCAAATTTCTGCTAAGCATGGTTCTCTTCCTTGAGCTCAGAAACTTGGAAGCAGCTTGAGATCTAAGGGGAAAGTAGTCCTTCACAAGATTATCCTTTTCACTTTGTCCTAGGTTAAGAAAAGCAATTTCTTCATTGATGACAGAGTCTTTGCAATTACAATACTAGTTTATAAGCTTTGAGTGACAAGAAAGCAAACGTCTGTGCTCTTAGGGAGAAGGGTGCTATTTGTTACTTTGCTTTCAAGAGCAGAGGTATTGAGCTACAACAGGGTAATGGCTAACTTAATAAGAGAAAAAGACTTATTTTCATGTATTTACAGAGATACTTTAAAATGTTTCATGAAAAGTTGAAATCAGGTAACTTATTTCCTTTTCATTTATCCCAGATCAGCCAGTCAACTAAAAAATTCCTTCAGAAGATCCAAAGCATTTTAGGAGTAGAGGATGCAACTAAATGTCCCCGGTATTTTTATATATTCATACAACTGAACTATTCTATTATCCATTAAAATTTGTGTTTGTTTGGTTCTGAGTATTGAGCTCAGGGCCACACACTTACTGTGCATTCTTTCCACCAATGACTCTTTTTTTCCCATCACTGATACTCCCAGCCATAGATGCATATTTTTATTATGCCCATTTTGTAAATAGAGAAACTAAGACTTAGGGGTAGAAGGGAATATTTGCTACATGATATGGTGAATAAGTTGCTGCACTAATATTTAAACACAGCTCCACATGGTGCTAAACATGTGTTCTTTTGATGCTACCAAAGGTCATAATTTGGCCTGAGAGCCAAATATGGCCTACAGACTGTTTTGCTTGGCCTCCAGAATGATTTTAAACAATTCAGAATTATTTGCCAATATTCAAAAAAAGAAAAAAAAATATTACTTAAAAAACAAAAAAGCTGGCATTTCTCCCAGTCAATGACCAGCTGGAGCTTCATAGTGGCTATGCTTCTCAGTTGAGATGCGGCTTTACAAGTCTCCACAATCCTTTTTCCATCCTGCTCACAAGTGTTGAGAGATAAATGCTTAAAAGACTGTTATACTTTTGTTTTGAACTCAGCTTTATCCCACTATTATTTACATATTGAAATCTTCCTTCTAGAATGAACTTAATTGAAGATGGATCCCTTAAGGAGGCAATTAAATGAGGCCAGAGGGGTGAGTCGTTAATCTGATAGGACCAGTGTCCTTATAAGAAGAGGAAGAAACCCTAGAGATTTCTCTCTCCACACTGCATAGAGGAAAAACCATATGAAAACATGGAAAAAATGGTAAATAAGCCAAGAAGAGAGGTTTTGTCAGAAACCAGATTTGCTAGCATTTTTATCTTGGATGTCTAACCTCCAAAGCTGTGGGAAAATAAATGTCCATTGTTTAAGTCATTCAATTATGTCTTTTATTATGGCAGCCCAAGCACACTAACATACTTACATTCATTTGTCTTCATTCATCTCATTGTTATTACTGCCTGGTCCCTCTCTTTGAGTTTATTATGTGATGTTTCTTCATGCTGCCATAGAGAATGCACCTTGAATTTTAATAATTTAAATATACTCATTTTATTCTTATGTGAACAGACTATAATAAAATTTTAGGGTGGTCCAGAGAAATATTTATTAGGAAATGGTGGTATAGGAATTGCAAGAGATATATAGTAAGACGTTCATCATAATAGCAAAGAGATAATGCCTTATACTTTTCTGTAAAGTTTGAATTATTTAAAAAGATTATGGCCTAGAGCTTGGGAGGCTGAGGCAGGAGGATTACAAGTTCAAAGCCAGCCTCAGCAACTTAGCAAAGCCCTAAGCAACTCAGTAAGACCCTATATCTAAATAAATTATAATAAAAGGGCTGTGTATGTAGCTCAGTGGTTAGGAGCCCCTGGGTTCAATCCTCAGTACCAATAAATAAATAAATAAAAATAAAAAGATCATATACCATTTTATATATCATGTTATAAAAATCAATGATATGTAATATATAGAGATAGTTGAGAAAATAGATCAAACAAAATATTTCCAACTAGAATCTAATAGTCATGAAGTTACACAGTATTTTCTGGCCTATCTACCATTGCATTCTCAGGGCTTTCACATTGTAGATGCTCAATAAATATTTGTTAAGGGAACAAATGTACAGTCCAGACTTAGCATAGTGGAAGGAAGCAAAATGGACCTAAGTCTGAGATCGAATTCCATTCTTGAGTTTCTCACTAATTGAGCCATGACACATAACTCCCCAATCTTATCCCAGATTATTTTTAATTGATCAAATGAAAGGATTAATTTCATTCTTAAAATTCTAGGACAAGCATTAGTAAAAAGCTTGTATAAGGGTTTGTTCCAATAAATGGCAGGCCTCCAGCTGGTGTGATATAGAATTTGGAGCTAGTGCAAAAACAAACACTATCATCTCTCTTTTAAATATTGTAATAATAAAAGGATGATAAAAGTTGATGTGATCCGTCATTGTATATAAAAGCAATTTGTTCAGATAAATCATTACCAATAATCATTGTTAGTGTGCTATCATTTTAAACATCTTTTAAAATTTTCATTTAATGTCTACGGAAAACTTAAAATGCCAAATGAATGTATTGTTGGGGTCTGATTTTGAAATATATTTTTTGGGGGGTTTTAATATTACAACTATTAAGTCATGTTAACTATAAAAATTTTATGGGATTCACTGTGATATTTCCATACATGTATATATCATGTATTAATTGTGTCTGTCCATTCACCCTTCTAATCTTGATCCCTGCAGTACCCTTCTTAGTCCTTAAAGGTTTCCCTTCATTTTTTTGAACCCCTCCCCATCATCTTTCCCTATCTCTAAGTGTACACTTTTACAAGGTTGACTTACTGATTTCCTTAAATGAGTAATAATGTGGTGTTTGTCTCAGTGCCTGGCTTACTTCACCCAGTGTTATCTAGTTGTATCTATGTTGCTGAAAATGACAGGATTCTTTCCTTTCTATGACTGAGGAGAGTTCCATTGTGTAAATAGACCATATTTTTTGTTGTTGTTCATACAACTGCTGAAGGGCATCAGGAATGATTCCATATTTAGGCTATTGCGAATAGATCTTCAGTAAACGTGGAAACGTATCTTTTTGATCTAATGATTTCAGTTGCTTTGGCTATTTACCCAGTAATGGAATTACTATGCTGTATGATAGCACGAGTTTTAGTTTTTCTGTGGAGTCTCTGTACTGTTTTCCATAATGGCTATACTAATTTACACTCCCACCAACAGTGTATAAAAATTCTCTTCTCTCCACATCCTGACTAGCATTTGTTATCTTTTGTCTGATAATGGAAATTTTAAGTGAGTGAGATGATATCTCATTGTTGTTTTGAATTTCATTTCTCTAATGTATAGGGAAATTGAGCATTTTTTAATGTAGTAGATTTTTTGTCATTTGTATGTTTTATTTTGGTAAGTGTGTGTTTAGTAATTTAGTTCGTTTTTAATCAAATTTTCGGGGGGTGATTTGTTTGGAAGTTTGTGTATGCATGTGTGTGTGTGCATGTATTCTGAGTTCTTTATATATTCTGATTGTCAAACTATTGTTGGATACACCATTTGCAAATATTTCATTAAACTCTGTAAGTTGTCTCTGAATTCTGGTAATTTTTTCCTTTGCTGTGCAAAAGCTTCTTATTTTGACATAATCCCATTTGTCTAATTTTACTTTGTTGCCTGTGCTTTTGTGGTTCTATCTAAAAAAACTGTTGCATAAACCAACTTCTGGCATTTGTTGTTTTCTTGTAGTAATTTCATCATTTCATGTTTCAGATTTTGATCTTTGATCTATTTTAAGTTGATGTTTTTATATAGTAAAAGGAAGGGATCTAGTTTTCTATGCCTATCCAATCTGCCAGCACCAGTTAGGAAGATATTGTCTTCTCTCCACAGTATGTTCATGGTAGCTTCATCAAAAATTAATTGGCTCTGTGAGTGTGAATTAATTTCTAGGTTCTTGATTCTATTCTAGTATTCCGTGCGTGTGTTTTTGTACCAGTATCAGTCCATTCTAGTGAGTATACCTTTGTGGAATGTTTTGAAGTGAGATATTGTGATACCTACAGCTTTGCTTATTTGCTGAGGATCACTTCAGCTATTCTGGGTCTCTGAAAGTCACATATAAATTTTATAATTTATAATTTTATAATTTTTTTCTCTTTTGGTGGAGAAAATCATTGGAATTTTGGTGAGAATTGCAAAGAATCTATAAATTGCTTTGGGCCGTATTGTCATTTTAACAATATTGATTATTCAAATCTATGAGCACAAAATATCTATTATTTGTGTTTTTTATAATTTCTTCTATCAATATTTTCATTATAGAGATCATTTACTTTCATTTTATGTTCATTCCTAAATATTTTATTTTGTTTGACCACTTTGAATGGGATTTTTTTCCCAGCAAGTTTGTTGTGTATAGAAATGCTATTATTTTTGTATGTGGATTCTGTATCCTGCTGCATTTTGCAAAATTTTGTATAAGTTCTAATGACTTTTGATGGAGTATTTTTATGTATTTATATGTAAAGACTCATGTCATCTGCAAACATTGATAAAATTTATTTTACCCTTTCTAATTCAGATGCCCTTTATTTCTTTTTCTGGACTGATTGTTCTTGCTAAGACTGCCAGTATTATATTAAATAGGAGTAATAAAAGTGAACACCCTTTTCTTATTCCTGATCTCAGAGGAAATGCTTTCAGCTTTTCCCATTTGGTATGATATTGGCCATGGGTTTGTCATAGATCACCTTTATTAATTTGAGGTATATTCTTTCTGTAGCTAATTTTTTGAGAGTTTTTATCATGAAAGGATTTAGAATCTTATCAAATGCTTTTTCTGCATATATTGAAATAAAATTTTTTTGTTCTTCATCAAAAAACTTTTTTAATACTGGAAGAACATTGATGAATTCTCCAGTACATTCTATGCAATTTAAAAGAGGTAGTGTAGTTGTAGAAGTATCTAATTTACTCTCTGGGAGCAGTTTAAATACTAGAACAAATAGAATCATTTTCAACATATTTTTATAATGTTTCATCAAATTAATCATATTGATGTATTTTTTCATAACAAGTAAATGTATTTGTCATTTCAAATTCTATAATTACATAAAAGCCACTTATCTTTCTTAATGCATACCCAACTCATTATTTCTTCCTCATGCTCTTCTTTGATAGTAAAACAGAGATAGACTTTTAAACAGCACATAATTACATTGAATAATGAATGATAGTAGTACCCATATTTGAGGAAAAATATGAAAATTCCATTTACTTCACCAACTTTTAAAATTTCACATAGGTAATACTTGAATGTTTGAATAAAATGTCTCATGAGACATGGATTCTTCCAATTTCAGAAGTCATAAAAAAAGGAAACATTTTTAAAAAGGCAAAACCAAATATTCCAAACATCTAAATCTAAACCTTCAAATTATAGTTTATATTATAATCATATGAATATAAATATATTTGATGGTATAATTTAGATATGAGGTACCCTCAGAAGCTCATGTGTGAAACAATGTAAGAAAGCTTATAGGTGAAATGATTAGGTTAGGAGAGTTTTAATCTAATCAGTATGTTAATCCATTGATGGAGATTAACTAGGGTAACTGTAGGCAAGTAGTCTGTGATTGGAGCAGGTGCATGCCTAGGGGCAGGCCTTTAGGCTATGTCTTTTGTCCTTGTTGAGTAGAGCTCTCTCTCTGCTTCCTTGTGGAAATGTCTTGAATGACTTTCCTCCCAGCAGTGTTCCTCCATGATGTTCTGCCTCACATTGATCCCTGAGGAATGCTGTCTATGGACTGAGGCCTCTGAAACCAGAAGCCTCCAAATAAACTTTTTCTTCTCTAAGATTGTTTTTTCAAGTGTTTTAGTCGAAGCAGCAAAAAAAGCTGACTAAAACATTTGGCATGTGGTTTCATCATAATTTTATGAATATAGTATTTCTTAGCTTCCTTTCTAGTAACAAGCAACACAGTCACTCTCAGTCCACCTCCACATTTTTTCAGATTGCCTAAAGAATGATCAAATATAATTCAGGGTTTGACATTGAAAAATTAGGGTATATTGGTTCATTTGTTTACATGTATTTATCTACAAACTGTGTGTGTGTGTGTGTTTGTGCATGCGTTTATATTTCATTGTACCACAAATGTAGGAGAATTACTTTTTCATTATTTGGATAGCTTATCAATCTTCTCCCAGAATAAAAGATTTTTATTGTCCATAAAAGTCATATAATAAATATTAAACATGTTTTTATTCAGCATTAGTTATGTGCCAGAGGCTTTTTGCCAGACACTAACAGTTCATCAATAAATAAGAGCAACCTGATCCCTGCCCTCTGAAACCTATTGTCTAATGGGGAAAGACAAAAATCAAGTAAAGTATGGCTACCATGATGAACATTAAACAAGAAGCAAAGAAGAGTGATGTGTACTATGGGGATATATGGAAGATTTACTTTACTTTAGATAGTCAAGGATGACCTTAAGAGAAAACATGCTTAAGATACACTAACAGTATTAGAAGTATTAGAAGTATTTAGCCCGACCATAATAGAAAAAGAGTATTTCAGACTGACTGAGGAACCCAGTAGCTAAAAAAAGCAAGGTATATTCAGAATTTTGCAATGAATCCTGACAGCAGAATAAAAAGGGAATGGAGAATCTGGAGATGATGTAGAGAAAAGATCATGAACATCTTTTTTTTTTGCACAGGGGGAGGGTGCACTCCGGGGCACTCAACCACTGAGCCACATCCTCAGCTCTAATTTTTATTTTATTTAGAGACAGGGTCTCACTGAGTTTCTTAGTGCCTAGCTTTTGCTGAGGCTAGCTTTGAAGTCACCATCCTCCCGACTCAGCCTCCTGAGCTGCTGGGATTATAGGCGTGCACCACCACACCTGGCTCATGAACATCTTTGAGCAAATGGAAGACACTGAAAGATGAGGAGAGAGATGAGAGTATATCTTTTCCAGCATATAAAAGATTAAAAAATTACCTCCACAAAACAATTTATAATCCATTTATGAAAATACATCACCAGAGAAAACATAAACAAATATTCATAGACTGAGATAATAAGTAAATTAAAAATTGAATACTGTACTGTACATACATATATGTATATATACACATATATACATATGTATGTATATATATTATATTATGTATAATACATAAATATTTAGAAAATTTTGATAACATCTTCTATTTTCACAACTTTTATAATAACAAAGCTGTGGGGAGCTAGCTCTATGCTACGCCCTTATGACTAGCCATTGTGTGTAAATGGGAAAGGCACAAAGGAAGGAGGAACTATGTGATTGGTTTACATTTACTGTTGATTCCGCAAACCTGCAGCTCGTGGACAGAATTCAGGAGGCTTACCTGCCTTGCCACATGGACGGCTGTTGCCTATGTGCATTGTCTCTGATTGGCCGAACGGCCCTATAAGTTGAATGCTTGCTCCGCAAATAACGGGTACCTGCTCTGACTGGACTCCCTAGCGTGTCTGATTGTCCTGTGGCAGAGGGCTGGGAACAGGCGGCTAGTCTGCCCCAACTCTTCCCAACTTCCACGGCTAGGTGAATGTGGGGGTGCGCCTTCGACCCGCTGGCTCAGGACAGACTGCGACCCCAGCACAAAGCTGTCTTTTATGCTATCTTCTTTCTCTTATTTCAACCTTCTTAGAAATATATTAAATAAAAGTCTTCAAGAATTTGAAAAGCAAGGAGAAAATGCAAACTCATGACAAAAATAAATCATAATAAAGATGTAATGGGAAAGTGTAACATGGCCTAGTAACAAAAAGATTAAAGATTTTTTGAGAGATCCTGATATTTTTAATAAGTTAAGAATCAGGGCTGGGGAGATAGCTCAGTGGTAAAGTGCCTGCATAGCATGCATGAGGCCCTGAGTTCAATCCCATTCACCACATAAAAAATAAACAACAACAATAAAATGATATTTAAAAAAATATAAACATAAAAAAAAAGAATCAATCAGTCATCTTCTTATTCACTAAAAACTGCAGAAATAAGAGCCAATTTAGGTCAGATGCATTTACTAAGAAAGACTCATAATACATTTACCCATATAGTTTTCATTCTTAATGATTGGAATGTAAATTAATGTGCTATTATTAATGCATCTGTGTGTAATCTATTTTCATTTTTTTTTTTTTGCCTGTTTGAGATGCTCAATTCTAAGTCAAATATATGCTGAAAAAACAATCCTCATGTAATCCTATTATTGTAAGATGCTTTGCTACAGCCAGACTCCACCTACTGCTATTTCTAGGGTAGAATTGTTTGGACATTCTGAATTGGTTGGACAATTCAGGCTCATGCTTCATCTGAGATAAAACATGCAGGTCAAGTAGTCTGGTGGGGACTTATCAGAGTGTAAATCTCTGAAACAGCTCACTGCAGCTCAATTAACAAGCACACCCTTTTCTTTTACATATTGCTAAGGAACCTCAGAAGTAAGAAATTTGGATACTTTCCCAGAAATGATTCAGAGAGCAAAGACAGAAGAGGCAATGGTGGTGTTCTGCTCAAGTATGGCCCTGTCTCAGTTTTGCAAATAGTGAAGTGGGGAGCCAACTCAGAAAATCCTGTGCTATTTAAAGTTTTCCCAAAGACTCACAAATGCCTGCTGAGGGATTTTTCTTACTGAACCTGACCACTGTTCATAAACCGGAGGAAATAGTTGGAGAAGCTGTGTTTCCTTTCTCTGCCTAACAACAGAGGTTGAAAAGGTAAGGGGAACTTCAAAACATTTAAGAATCAAGCAACCCAGCAGGTAAACTGAATCTACAAGCTTTGTTCTCCCAACTTGATCCAAATCTTCCTATTTTTTTGTTGTAGCAATAGAACTATTTAAAAAAATGGGAAAAGAGAGTCAACTTATTTGCAAGTATTTCCTAATACTTATAAACATTAATTCTAGAATTGGAAATAGTTACAGGGCTGAAAGTGTAACTCAGTGGTACAGTATTTGTGTAACATGTGCAAGGCCCTAAGTTTGATCCCTAGCACTGGAAATGAAGATGCTAATAGAAATAGTAACAACATATTGCAAAGTTTTCTTAAAAATAGTTTAATAAAACCTTTCATTTATAATCAGTTAGGATTATCATTGCCTGCATATTGTTAGGATGTCTCAAAGCTCTTTCTATAATGGGCATCACACCAAAAAAGTGATCTATCTAGTGCATTAAATCCGGGGGTGAGGGAGGTTGTCAATTTGACTTCATCTACTGATTTCAAAAGATTGGAAGTTTCCATTTTCTATACGAAAGAAGCAAGCACTTAGATGCATTGTACCTATAAAATATGTTCTGTTGATATCTTGCTAATAACACCCAAGATGCCCTCAAATGTCACTCAGAGATATTTAGAAACATTCTGGTCCATGAAAAAAGCCAAACTTACTGAAAGTTACACCCCCAAAACAACTCTGTCAAAATGAGAATCTAAGTCCTGAATAAAAGTTTTCATTGCTCATTGTGGCAGTTTTGAAGTGTTTTCTATAATTCTCTCAAAGACTTCAAAAAGGTTGACTATTAGCTACCCACTCAATAATACTTTTTATTAGTTTTGCATCACTTTTCATGGTGCTTCCTGAGAATGTCCCCAAATAAATGATTTAAACACAATCACTGTTTCAGAGTCTGACTTTGGTTGAACCAAACCAATATAGCACCAACATAATCAAACACAACCAATGATACCATAGTGTTTTTAAAATAATATTCTGATGAAGTATAATTGACATTTAAAATTCCTTAGGAAATTTTAGAAGTCCTAATTGCTTACACAAAATCTAATTTAGACGTACCCTCCTGTCTTCTTTGGTTCTGTTTTAAAGAGGACAAAATTTGATGGAATAGAATTATGAGTCCAGAAATTAAAAAATAAATAAATAAAAGTAAACCTTTTTGTCCAAGAGCACAGCAGTCCCTTATAAATTCTAAATCTTGCTTTCGTTGTCTTTTTTTTCATCATTCTTATTTCTCTAATTTTATCTTTACATAGTGAGAGAAAGAGGAGAAGAAATATCAGAAATGAGAATCTGAACAAATAGGGAAGGTTCCAAGAACACTAAAAATATAAACAATGTAAAATGAGAAATGTAGCATCACTAATAGTGAAGAAATTAGTTATTAATGATACAGGTTAAATCATACTTAATCTATGTGAAAAAAATAAATTACAAACTAAGAGGCATCAGTTCAAATATAATAAAACAGTAGATAAAATGGTATAAAGCAATCCAAGAATTTCATCACAAATTCTCTTAAATTCTCAGTCCACATGCCACAGTTTATTTGGATTCCATGATTCAATTCCATGATTATATCATGTAGCTTTGAAGTTTGACAACAAAAGTATTTTGCTAAAAATTGAAAATATAAGTGTTGACCTACAATTTAAAAGATGAAAAAAATCAGATCATACCTTAAAAGCATTGTTTTATTTTTTTGTAGTAATTGAGCAACTTTTTCACATGCCGTCTAACATAGCTGAGTAACAGTGCTACCAACCAAAATTAAGTTTGTTCTCGACTTTGCCAAACATCATTATTTTTCTTACACTTATAAGAAACTGATTAGAAATGTGAGACAGAAAAGAAAATGTAACCAAAAAACAAAACTTGAAATGCATTCCAAAATCTAAAAATAAAAATATTCAATAATTCCTCCAAATCAATATTCAACTTCATAGAATTCTACTTTGCAGATATCAATGAACACATTCTCATCATGGAAATTAAATTACAAGGCTCCTGATCTTCTTTAATAGTTATAACACACTCCGAAGAAAAAGTTGAGAGCATCAGTGGTTGTAGTGGTCGTTGAACTATCTGAGCTGACAAATAGTGTAAAATGTAGATGAGTTCAGGATGCAGATGGAAGCCTCATTTCAGACAAAGTGGGTTCTTGATGAGTGTTCTTGATCTCCACTTCTACCTTTTGGTAACTCTTGGGAAGTCTAACCATAAAAATATTGAAATACAAGATTTGCAAAGAATAATGTTTATGAAAAAAATAAATAATAAAGCACTTTTAATATTCTTTCAGATCCCCTCACATGTTAGGCATTCAGTTAAAGAGACAACTATTGTATATCATAAAATAAGTTGCAGTGATTCATAAGGTATTTAAGTCACCTATGTTCAAATTGGAAGATGTATCCCTCACTTCGCATTCTCCTAGGTACCAATCCTTTTTACAGCTTCTGCAAGATACATATGAGATTGCAAAATCTTAAAGGTATTTCAGAATGAAGAAGACAGATTTTGCATCATAATAGATTTCTAAGATTTTAGCAGGTTTTTAATCCATATATACAATCCTTCCTCAGCTTTCTATACCCTGCCATAATTTCAAGAAATTAGAAAATTGTGTTGCTTCACTCAAATTTCTGGAATAGGCTAAATAGCCATTGGATGCATCTGTCCCATAAAAGGTCAGAATTTGGTGTGAGAACCAGATGATTCTGATGACTCACCTGATTTGACAAATATATTATTATATTACTTCTTAGGATAAAGTTTTAAATTATTCCAGATTACACTCAGATTAAAGATAATTTTTTCTGTAGCTCTTCATATTCTTTTTCCCTTTTACCACCATTGGGATAACTCTTAATTATCTTTAGTATTTAATTTAAATAGCTCTTCCTATGAGAATTTCTAAAATACATTAGATACTCCTGTTATTGAAATCACCTTTCAGTTCTCCATTTTCTCCTAGTCTTTGTAATATGTAAGTTTACACAATTTGCTGAGTGCCATCTATAATAGCTTTCTATTGAACTTACACAAAAAGAAAAAGAAAGCAAATTCCCAACTGTGGTCAACTCCATGTAAATGATCTAGACCTTGACAACTTCTCAGGTATAATTTCACACACCTATTACTTTCTCATTGTATTATATGTTCCTTACCCTTGTTCTCTAAGCAACCTAAATTGATTTCTCATTATGACTTTTCATAAGTATGCCTCTACTGGAAATGCAACTTCCCCAGATCTTTGCTTGTCTAGTTCCTTTATGACATTCAGTTGCAAATTTGTTACCTCTCCAGAAATTATCAAATTTCATTAACTCAGCCACTAAGTATGGCTAATATATTACTCATATGGCTTCACAATGCCTAATATTTTACAAAGTCATTAATTGGATAATTATTCATAATGACTGTTGATCTCATAATCATAATCAGATATGATCTGATGCAGGTACACAGAATAATTAAGCACAGTGGCTTACAGTAAATATTTGTTTGAAATTAACATATTGGTGAATGAATTCATTTGTTATACTTTAACATGATAACTAACCATAAATACTAAATGAATAAATTTTGAATGAAGATATCTTATTTGACTGAGTTTGTTTCACAAGGATTAGAGAAGATATTTCTCCCTTAACAAGAGCAGATTATTGAACCTGCCTATATATAATGCCAATATATAATGTGGAAAGGAATAGACTTCAAAATGAGATGACCTCTGAGTGGCCCAGGTCCAATAGGAAATTCATTATGACCAAAAATAAGTTACTAACAAACGAAGACATATATGTATCAAGTTTTACACAAATTCTAAGCAAAAGAATATTGACCTATGACAAATACTCTGGAGAACAAAGAATTTAGAAATATTTCAATGAATAATACTAAGTATCTAATTGACATAGAATGATTACTAATTAAAATGAATTGGTGAATCAGAAAAAGGAGCCAAAGAAAAAAATTAGTAAATATGCAGTTTTGAGAGCTGTAAGTTCAATACTAGCTTTATGTATGACTGCATGTATGTTGTGATTCTATATCACATACAACTAGAGAAATGAAATGTTATCCTCCATCTGTGTACAAGAAACCAAATTATACTCTGCTATCATGTAAACCTAAATAGAACAAATAAATTTAAAAAATTAACATTTGAAGGAAACTAGAATAAGTATTAATGTAAGTATAGCTCCAGGATATTTTAGTAGATATAAAGGAAGGAGAAAAAAAGCAATTGGCAAATGGGCAAAAAATAGGAGCCACAGGGTTGGGGACAAGAGATAAAGGAAGAAGATATGGAAGCTCCCAACTAAATCATAAAAAAATAAATAGAAACTATATTCCTTGCTTTCAAAGGGACAGGCTTTTCAATAAATAATGTTGGGTAAACTAAATATTCTCATACAGAAGAATGAAGTTAGACACTTATTTCATGCCATGTAAAAAAACCAACTCATAATGGATAAAAGATTTAATTATAAGAACTGAAAATGTAAAGCTACTAGAGGAAAACATGGAGTAAAACCTCCCTGACATTGGTTTTGGAAATCTTTCTTGGCTAGGACTCAGAAAATACATACAAATAAAGCAAAAATAAGATTGCAACAAACTCGAACTACTTTGGAAAAGTAAGATTGCAACAAACTTGGACTACTTTGGAATATAGCATAGTTTGTTCAAAAAATATTAAAAATAGAATTACTATATGATGCAGGAATCTGACTTCTGGATATATATCCTCAGGAAGTGAAGCCAGGATGTTACAGGTGCCTGCACTTTCATGCATACATCCACATTATATACACGAGTAAAGATGAAGTGTCCAGCAACACATGAATAGACAAGGAAAATGTGCTGTATACTAACACAATTGAATATTACAGAACCTTAAAAGGACAAAATTCTGTAATTTGCAGTAAGATGGTTAGACTCAGGGAAATTATGCCAAATGAAGTAAGTCAATCACCAAAGGACAAATACTACATTACCTCAATTATATATAAAATTTAAATATATCAGTCTCACAGAAACATAACAGAGAGGTGGTTACCAGAAAATGAGAGAGAGGGAAGAGGGATGAAGGAAAGTAATATGCCAATCAAAGTATATGAAGTTTCATTTGGACTGGAAGAAGAGTTTTAGTTATTTATTGAATTATCTGTTGACCAGAGATAATAGTAATGTACTGTAACTTTCAAAATTGTTCAAAAAGATTTCTAACTTACTATACACAAAAAAGAATAAACTGATGAGGTGATGGATTGTATATTGCTTAACTGAATTTTTTTAATAATGCTTACAAAGATAAATATATTATATTCCATAAACACATATAATTGTTACTGTCCGTTACAAAAAAGAATTATAATACAGAAGTATATCTATATCTCTTCAAGTGTTTCACATGAAAACATTATTCATATATTTCTTGTACCATTAGAAATTTAAAACATTAAGAGGAATATGTATATGGCTGGGGCTATGGCTCAGTGGTAGAGCACTTGCTTTCCACAAGTGAGGCACTGGGTTCGATGCTCAACACCACATACAAAATACATAAATAAATTTTTTAAGATAGAGGAATATGTATATACAGGTCTACAAATCTAAAGAGAAAATAGTTGAAAAATATATAAGTGGAACACAAAAGTCACCAGACACTGCAAGTTATTGGTTTTTTTCAAAATAATTTTTTTTTCAAAAAGACCATTTTGAACAAATTTTTTTCAAAAGGACATTTTTATCAGTTGTATCCATGAACTTAAGAAATTGATGAAATTCTAGATACAAATGACTTCTCAAAACTGAATCAAGCCCAATTCCGCTCAAGAGTTCCTGTGGACCTGCAGGAGCCACAGGGGGCCCAGATCCGCCTTCATGAAACTCCACAGTTGTCCAGCCAAAGGGAGACGAGGGACTGCTACCTCTAGCTACTGGGGAGCACAAATTCAGGGCAAGAGTTGCTCAAGAGACACCAGCGGGAGACAACCCCACCCAAGAGCAGCCTGGGTGTGCCCCAGTTCTGCTCCAGAGTTCCTGCGGACTGGCAGGAGCCACAGAGTGCCCAGACCCAGCCTAAGGAAACTCCATGAATGTCCAGCCAACAGGAGACCAGGCACTGCTAGCCACTAGCCACAGAGGAAGGCATACCCAGGGTAAGAGTGGCCGGCAGAGATCCCAGCGTGAAGAGGCACCACCCAACTGCACTCTAAGCCCACCTCAGTTCTGCTCCAGAGTTCCTGTGGTCAGGCAAGACACGAGGCCCAAAACCACCCATAGGGAATGCCAAGGGTGCCCAGTTGAAGGCAGATCAGAGCCTGCTAGCCTCCAGCCCCAGGGGAGCTCACACTCACTGTAAGGGTCAAACACAGACTCTCCTGCTTGTGACCCTGCCTAAGTGAGACCTGGGCCTGCCTCCAGTTCTGCTCCAGAGTTCCTGTTCACGAGCAGGATTACAAAAGAGGGGCAAAACAGCCCTCAGGGGCGGCCTCAGGAGCCCAGCCAAGGCCACTCCCACTGCCCTCTAGAGGTACATCCACAACCTCTGCCACCAACTTTAGTGGCAGGAGTGCCCATCTGGGGACACTGAGGAAACAGAAGTAGCTCCAAGGTGAGACACAGGTAATCTGGAGTGTCAATACAAGATTATAGGATAGAAGCCACAATATATCAGATCGGTATTTCAAGAAAGTAAGATACACAATCAACATGAAAAAGCAAGGGAACAAAGTACCCCAAATAAACCTGGATACCACTGTAACAAAATCCATTGACAGCACAGTTGTTGAAATGTCAGAGAAAGAATTCAGAATGTACATAATTAAAATGATCAGTGAACTAAAGAATGACATAAGTGAAAATAACAGGCAAAAATTGATCAATCCAACAAAGAAATAGTGAGCAAATAAAGGCAACAATTGATCATTCTAACAAAGAGATAAGAGAGCAATTACAAGTACCAAAGATTACTTTAAGAAAGAGCTAGAAACTGGGGGAAAAAAAACAATCAGAAAGGCTTGAAATGAAGGAAAAAATAAACCAAATAAAAAACTCAATAGAAAGCATCACCGGTAGACTAGATTACCTGGAAGACAGAACCTCGGATAATGAAGACAAGATATACAATCTTGAAAATAAACTTCACCATACAGTGAAGATGGTAACAAATCGTGAACAGAACATACAAGAAATATGGGACAGCATCAAAAGACCAAATCTAAGATTTATTGGGATAGAAGAAGGTGCAGAACTTCAAACCAAAGGAATACACAATCTCTTCAATGAAATAATATCAGAAAAATTCCCAAATATGAAAAATGAAATGGAAAATCAAATACAAGAGGCTTACACCAAGCGTACAAAATGTACACGGTTCTACACTAAGACACATTATAATGAAAATTCCCAACATACAGAATAAGGATAGAATTTTAAAGGCTACAAGAGAGAGGAACCAGATAACATACAAGGGGATACCAATTCGTATCTCAGCAGGTGTTTCAACCCAGATCCTAAAAGCCAGGAGATCATAGAATAGCATATTTGAAGCCCTGAAAGACAATGGATGCCAATCAAGAATCCTATATCCAGCAAAACTGAGCTTCAGATTTGATGATGAAATAAAAACCTTCCATGATAAACAAAAGTTAAAAAATTTACAGCAAGAAAGCATGCACTACACGGCATTCTTGGCAAAATGCTCCACGAGGAGGAAATGATAACCAACAATGAATATTTACGAAGAGAGGAACTACACTAAAGGAAAGACCATTCACAAGAGAAAACAATTCAAGGTAAAAACCAAAAACAAACCAAAATGACCAGAATTACAAATCATATCTCAATAATAACCTTGAATGTAAATGCCCTAAATGCACCAATTAAAAGACATAGACTCACAGACTGAGTAAAAAAAAAAAAAGGCCCAATAATATGCTGTCTTCAAGAGACTCATCTTACAGGAAAAGACATCCACAAACTGAAAGTGAAACTGTGGGAAAGAACATATCACTCACATGGATCCCGCAAACAAGCAGGAATTTCCATCCTCATAACAAATAAAGTGGACTTCAAACCAACGATAGTGAAAAGAGATAAAAAAGGTCAT